>WOFM01000832.1:0-17981 GCA_011428145.1 Ericerus pela
AAAGTTTCGGGCGAGAAACGAACAATTCCTCGATTCGTTAAGAAAACAGCTTCGGATAGCAGCTCATAACCAGACGGTAAACTTCAAAAGCGTTAGCCGATAGAGCAGCTTTCCACGAGGCAACAGCGACCGCTATCGAAGGCCAAGCGGAATTTCTCGAACGGGTCATAAGCAGTGAGGATCAAGAACGAGGCCAGATCCTCCGGGGATTGGAGATTCTCGAGAGATAGTCAAAATCAAAACGACGAGATCGAGAAGCTACGGACACAGGTGACGGAATTAAACACCGAATTAAATAAGAGGGTCCCAATCGTAATTGTCGAAGATGGTCAAAAACCCACATCGAGTAAATCAGTATCGATTGTAGAGCCACCTCAGCCACCGAACGCCGAAAAAGAAAAAGACGCGCCAATCGAAATCGAAGATGACAGTGACGAGAATGAACCAGCGCCACCAGTCCCGATCGATGAGATGCCAAAAGAGCTAATCGAAGGGATCAAATACTGCCCAGGAACCGAGGTGAGAGAGATGTCCGTTCGGGAAATGAAATCGATAATCCCGAAAGTGTTCTGTGTCGCGTTCATCATGGAGAAGACGATCTTCGTGGGTAAGGAGAAGATGCTGTGTTTCGACACCAGTTCACAGGTGTCATATATGAATAAAAAAGTCATCTCCGCAAATCAACAACTGACTCTAGTGAGTCGAGCCACGTGGTCATGTGACTGGTCCATGCCAAAAACAATGGAGTCGAACGAAACGGTCACAATGAAACTAATCAGCCGGACCGGAGTCGAATTCGAAGAGATATTTTATCTGGTGAGACATCCTATGCTCGACATCAATAGAATGGTTCTCGGAGCACCGTTCGCCAGGAAATACCTCCGGGCCGTACAAGGGGATCCCACAAAAGGGGAGATCCTTCTCGTGAAGGACGATCAAACATATCGACATCGATATGAGCTCCCCAGGAGAGTACTCTAAGCATCGAAATATCCCGCCCCGCCGATCCCTACTCGAATCGATATAGAGGAATTCCACCTCGGGTATAACTGTTATTATTATTTCAATTATCTAACGCTCGTCCCCATTGTACCTATCTATCGATCGATTAAATTGACATTTTTTTTTTGTTGTTGTCTATTTACTAAAGTATTAATAATTTTTACCAGTTCTTCATGTTCCTAGTTCTATTCCTATTATCGATCGTCTTACTAAGTATAAGTGAATGTAATGTATCATTACTTTGATTATTGTCCTGTTTATTCTTTCTCTTTTTGATCTCTCTCGCTACTTATCGTTGTTCGGATCTTATTCAAGTGTACGTTTTATTTTCGTTTCTCGGACGTAATATATTATTGTTTATTTTGTTTTTCGAATACATCGTTTTTCTTTTTATAATCTTGAGTATTTTTAATCATAGGACCAACCTTTAATAAATATAGTCTCCTTCAGTTAGAGTTACCAAATGTCCGAAGGCTGCGGGTGATCCCTCGTTTCGAAATTTGGGGGGGGGAGTTGTGACATCTAAATTACCCGTAGCCTTCCTCTCACGTCACCATCGACTGTATACTAGTATTACAATAGGGAACGGCTCTCGAATTATAAGTTTGTGATATCGATAAGATAAACAAGAAATACGCCGATTCCCCATCGGGAATAAATTCCCGAAATCTAACAAACATAAAGACACGTCGACCGATGAGTATTTAACGATATGGTGACGTGTAATAATAAGATATCGATCATCGGTGAACTATTTCTAATCTCTTTGACTGTTCACGTTTTAGGCTAATAGGTGAACAGTCAGTCTCGTTTTAGACGTGATCGTTTTTAGTCCGCCGTGAATACGAAATATTATCACGGCAAATACAGCTCTTTATACGGCAGCAAGCCCACCTTTTTATTGTTTATTCACCGATATTTTCGAATGTGAATGCCAGTAGTAGAAATTAAATAACTCGCGATATTATTCTTTCGAACTCAAAACGAATAATCGATCGAGATTTGATGGTTCACCGAACTTCGAGAACCATGTGGCGATGTGAAGAATAACCTGCACGACCTGATTGTAGTTACCATAACTGTAAGTAATATTTTCGATTGTAATAAAGTATACACTGTGATAATGGGTCGGCCAACTTATTTAATTCCACATACGTAAATTCGCCCGATATACTTCGTAGGCCTTGGGAGCTATCGCTGGTAGGCTGGTGGCCTAACTGTTTGAGCTGGTTTGTGGTTTCGACTCTACGATTGATCGAGACTTGTTGATATACTTCGAATCGTGATATCATTCCCTATACTCGGGATGTACGTTCGTTTTCGGACGTCACAATACATTATTTCGTAATTTGTTCATGTTGTTTTTCTTGCGTTGTGAAAACAACATGTTAGGCTAGGTGGTTATGTTGTAGGCAAATTCATGTAGATATCAAGTGATTTCGAGGTTAACAACGATGTTAGGGCAAAAGATTACGACTGTTAGAGAAATCTGTTTTAATGTTATATGTAACTCCTTTAATAATATCCAGGAGATAGGTACTGAAAATTGGTAACTTTGGCTGGTGTCTGGGCAGGATTTTTGCAGTCAGAACCCATACATTTTATACAAAATTTGGACTTTGGTTTTTCCAGAATTCCAGGATTTGTGAGTTCAAGTGAGTTTGTGAAGTTGTATATGGTAAAATTTTGTGTAACCAACCAAGTTTTGTTCGTGGCATGTTACCACCCTGGTTGGCATACCACAACTTAGTCCTTTCTTATAGCTTGTTTTATAAATACTTAGTATAACTTACATCTCGACTATACCCATTTGAGCATATTAAGTAGCCTAAGTTACAGAAATATATTGAAACAAATGTTCTCCAAAAAATCAGTCACCAGTTTTTCCCAAGTTCATCTTTCATATTAAACGCCTAATATGAAACTTAATTTTTATTTACCCGAAAGTTCAATTACGTAATCCAAGTTATGAATACGGACGAACTTTTCCCCCGCAAAAAATCCATTTTATCGGCTGGATTTCTTTTATTTTTTTCATCTCAACCTATATAATTTTGAATTTTTCGTAAACAAGGACCCGAATTCATTTTTTCATTGAAAATATTTTAAATTGATGCGAGAGTACAGTATCACTCATCCACCATCTGCTTAATTACGTATTTTTACGATAAAACTGTTTTTTTAATATACTTTTCATTCCGTTGTTTGTGTCAATAGTCATTATCGAGCATCTATATTTTTCATGTCTGAGCACACTTCTGCGAGCTGTGGTTTTATAAGGACGAAAAAAAAAGTAAGCCCTGGGTACGTCGAGAGAAACAGTCAGTCTGCTGCCGAACATAAAAAAAGTAAAAAAAAAAAAAGTCAATAAAAACAAATGCAACTATACCCGCACGTCGAATGCGAACATTAGTTAGGTCTAAACTGGGAATTATTATCTAATTCATTGGTTCTTGTGGATCATTTTTTGAAAACGTCGATGTTTGAGTTAAAGAAGAAAAGAACAATTATAGCTTCTGATCGAAAGTCATATAAGTACTGTTATAGACTGGTGTTGGATATCAAAGTAGTTTTCACCAGCCCTAAAATAGTCTAACTAGGATAGCCTATTAGTTTTCATTTGGCGCCTTGATTAGCATTTTCGATTAGCCGAAAGGAGAGGAATAATCAAATTGGCACCAGTGAGAATATTGATTTTTTAAAGAAAATAAGCTCGCGCACTCGTCCGATATTCGTTTAATTTTCAAAAATAGTATATATTACGCAACGAGGGAGGAAAGTGAGTAATATCTCAACGAGTACAATGTTTGAAATCACGAGCCATAGGCGAGTGCGTTAATTACACTAGTTGATAAACTGCTCACTCTGACTGAGTTTCGTACAATATTTTTTGTAACAAGTATAACGAATGTTATATTTGAGGAGCCAGAGGAAATAAAATCCGTGAGTTGCTGGGTAGAATCATTGATATGTTAGACATAATTTTAGTGAAGAAATATGGAATTAATTTAAAGAAGAGAAAATAAAACATAATATAAAGGTGGGGGGGGAAATTGAGGAATCTACGAGACGTGAGGAAACGAATTAACGATTGAGAAAAGTAAAAGTTCTGAAATTGGCCACTTTCATCACACTATACTGTTGCGAGTTTTTCACAATGGTGAAATCTCAACAAATAATAAGAGATTCTTTTGAACCTCGTTTATTTACGAAACATCAAAGTAATTTACGTCAATTTAATCATCACATTTAATTCCTGCTCATTTACGATTAATTACTTTTCATAGTCGCTTGTCATCTTCTAGGATCAACCTTAATATACTTTTACCTCGCACATTCAGACTCGAGACAGGAATGAATTCGCTACCAGGCGTCTGTTTAACAAACTGCAGATGTGGTGGCCCATATTTTACCTGGGAAATACTGGCTGAAACTTGTTTCAAATACGACGGAACACATACATGCCTCGAAAATACAATATTTCATACACGTGTTGCTAAAATATGTTTGAAACATGCGTATGAAATGGTGTATTTCTGAGGCATGTATGGCGTGATGAAAAAGGCCAGTTCTTGAACTCCTACTTTTCTCACTCATTCATTACTTTTTTTTCTCTCCTTAACTTCTGTTTCACACTCCTTAACTATTTTTCTCACACTTCAGTGTTCGTTCTCCTGCCTAATTGATTCATCAATTTCCCCCACAGCTCTCAGTTTTGTCAACTGAAATCGAGCCAGGAAATGAGAAACCTCACACCCTCCCCTCGCTGCTTGAAGAGCCCTTAAGTCTTGGTCATCGTCTTCGTTCTGCTAAACTGAATCACTGTCTAGCCACTGGTCTTGTCCAATATTCTTAATCTTGGTCTAGCGAAGACAAGTCATGGTCATGGCTTTGGTCTTGGTTTTGTATTAGTATTCTTATTATTTCACAACCAGATTAATTTTCTTAGTTTCAAACTTGGTGTTGGTTTGCGAAATTATACCCTGGTCTTGGCCCTGGTCTTGGATCGATACTCGCAGTCTTGCGCAGTCAAGTCTTGGTCTTGGCGTTGATTTCGTTTACATACGCTTTACTCTTAATGGGGAAAAATTAAACTTACAATTCAGGTCACTTGCAAAATACCAGAAATAAAAAAATAAAACTGTAAATAGGTAGCTGTGTATTGTAAATTACTCAAATATTGCAAGACCGCGAACATTTCATTGTTTGTTCATATTTTCAAAGTTTTCGTTTATACTTGATTTTGCACAGTCGAATATGGTCTCGCATAATTTTAATTTTGGTATTGCATATAGTGTAAGTTCAAGACTGGTCTGGCTCACTCATGGTCTGAATTTGCATAAATTTTTAGCCTTACAGTGGAAAAAAACATTTTTTATAATTTTTCCACATTTCATCTAATTTCGCCCCTCAGACATGAGTACCTACCCAACAGAGTTGGTTCGTACAGATGTAGGTAAATTAATATAATTAAATACATTTCACCGCGTGTAAAGTTTACAGAATTCTCCACATATTCGTATTGTGTAGAGCAAAATAAAGAGTACCTACATAGAATTTTACAAATTGAGTACTTTTTTTTGCTCTCGACAGTAAGAAACTCAGAACTCTATAATAATCTTTCAGCAATTATCTACATTTTCTACATTATTCGCATTCTCTGAACACTCTACTTTGAATCTTTTTCGGAGACTACCTATGTAATAGAACCTTAGTTCAGAAAATAACAAAAATAATTTTTTGAATATTATTAAACCACATGAACTAAAGCTAGGTACATTCTCAGTTAACACTCACCTGTCGTATATGAGCTCGATCGTAAATTTTAACTAATTTATAATTTTCACGTATGATTCGATGAAAAGGAAATTATGCGCCTCTACCGAGTTAAAAAAAAATTAAAGATATCAAAATAAATGGTACCTAACTTACTGTTTTCATACATAGTATAGCGTACGTGCGTATGTCCTATAGACGAGTTATGCCCATTAGAAACCATTAGAAACTCTCTCACGAATGGGCTGATGGCGACCGTTAATGACACCTTTGTCCTGTAGAATGTATATACTGTTCATTGGCTAACGAGGTATACAGTTATTATTTCGTCTGTCATCAGCGACAGACAGTGTGCGTGTATAATTAAAATTAAATGAAAATTAGCGACGAAAACAAGACGGCGAAAGAGTCGAGGACAAAGAGAGCAAATATACAGCATCCAAAAAAAAGGCATACACACGGTGGGTTTTTGATGCGACCTTAATGCGATTGACAACAAATACGCGTGATGTGAGAGGAAAATTAATGGAAGATGGTTAATTGGCTTCATTTTACAGAGGGCGCGCCTTTAAAGTGTGTAAGTCGTGAGTAATATATGGAAAAGAAAGAAAACAACTGGCGCAGTAATACTTTGATAGAAAACTCGTTTTTCAAATTTCCATCCACAATTCACACACACACACACACACACAAAAAAAAACCCGAATCACAACTACTCTAAGAAATTGTAAATTGATATTGATAGTAACCGATATTTGTATCTATAGTTATCATATCTGACATCGATATTTCATTGCTGGTTTTATAGACGTAGTAGATCGGATGTTTACGATTTTTGTAGAAATTATAAAGATGCTTACAAAGTTACATTTCAAAAGTGTATAATCGCAGCAGATCAATATGTAAAGAACAGAGTATGAACTGTATGAAGTATAGGAATGTGTACAGAGACAAACAATGAGTGGCAGAACCGGTAACAGGGTAGCTGCGAGTATAAATGTGAAAAATATATTATATGATTAATGTCGAGTGTTTGGAGGAGTGTGAGGGAAAGAGGCTTGGTGGTCCCACTATTCCCCTACAATCCTTTGAACTGAGCAAGGCTGGGAGAGATTAAAGGTTAATGACACATACATTACATATTAGTGTTTTTTAAAGGTGGTAATATTGCTGCAGAAAATAAATAATTAAAAGTAAGTAAGTGTAAAATTGATAAAATATTGAAAATTACGGTAAGTACATACATTATTCAAGTTTAATGGTATATATGCATAATAAATTAATAATTTACATGTTTTATGTTTCAGATCAGTGAAATGAACGGAGTAAAAGGTTCAATGAATGTGAAGAATTGGTTACATTCAGGTAAACATATAGTATTATTAATATTATAACGATTAAATCATGTAATTAATGAAAATAAATTTATTGTTTTAGGTTTGAAAATTCACCGAGCATTGCTATCATATAGAGGTTGTAGATTGAATGTTCACTGTGATGGCTACTGCACACATCAGCTATGTTCCATATTTTCCCATTCATTGTCACCCAACACCTTGGCTGAGTGAGTATGTACTGTATTTTGGGTGGAGGTGAGGGAGGAGTTTAGACATTCAGTTGGTACTGGTTAGAATCCGTGTACCACCCAAATACCGAAACTGGTGACCTCAATGTGATCCGAGAGATAAGGAGTGGGTCCATCTGGTTGTATTACACTCAATTATATAGAAGGAGTGGTGTGTGGACTACTATGTACATCAGCTATGTTCTGTATTTCCTCGTTCACTGTCACCTGATGCTGTGGTTGGGTGAATATGGTGCAGTATTTAGGTGGCAGTGAGGCAGGGAGTTTAGGTATTCAGTTGTTACGGGTTCGAATCCCCATACTGCCTGAATATCAAAATTCACAATTATTGTAGAAATAATAAAGATGTTTACAAAGTTATATTTCAGAAGTGTGTGACTGCAGCAGATCAAATATGTAAGTATAGAGTATGTACTGTATGAAGTATATAAATATGTACAGAGATGAACAAATGAGTGGTGGAACAGGTAACAGTGTAGTCGCAAGTATAAATGTGAAAAAGTTATTATATGATTAATGTCCAGTGTTTGCAGGAGTGTGAGGGGAAAGAGGATTGGTGGACCCAACAATTTACAAAAAATTATCGAGTGTTATTAATATCTTTAACAAAAATATCGATCTATCGAAGTTTTATTGCTAAAAACGGACTTACCACAGAAATTTATCATTTTCTGGTTTTCTCAGAAACTACTGAAATAATAGTCACCAAACTCCTATCAGACCTTTTGCTCCAGTGTAAAGAATACGTTTCATGCAAATTTTTGCCTTATCTCTTTAGCAGTTTTCTCAAAACTATGAGCACTAAATTTTTTCTGGTGAATTTGTCTCCAGTTTTATCAGAAAACTAGAAAATTAAAAAGCACCACACTTTTATCTAACTTGCAACTACATAAGAATAATCCGTCTTGAAAATTTCAATGTGATACTTTTTTGTCGTTTTCTCAGAATCCTAAAAAACGACTTTGTTAGGATGTTTTTTCTTCAGTTTTCTCGGTAACTGGTGAACCAATGAGTACCAAACATCTCTCAGAATTTCTCCTATATGATAGCTATCTTTAAAAAAAATTTCAGCTTCATCTGTTTGGTAGTTTTCACAAAACCGCGAACATGACATTTTTTCTAGCAATTTTTCTTCTCCAGTTTTCTCAGAAAATCCTAAACAAATAGGCATCAAACTTCTACCAATATCTTGCATGGATATAGGGATAATCTATCGCGAAAATTTCAGCTCGATCCTTTACGTTGATTTCTCAGAATCCTGGTAAAACGACTTTTCCAGAAATTTAAACTGCAAAACCGATGATCACCAAACTTCTTTCAGACCTGCTGTTATATGAGAACTATCTTTCGCGAAAATTTAAGTTCTATCCGTTTTGTAGTTTTCTCAAAATCGTGTTTAAACATTAAAAAAAAAAATTAGGTTAAAATGGGAAAATGGTACCAATCGTTTACTTTTCTCATGAAACGGAAAATTTTCATCGTCCCCGCCCCTAACCCTTTTGTGAGATCAATTTTAATACCCTGTCTGCAAACAAACTGGATAAAAACAGAAATACCTTCGAAGGTACGATTTGCGATACGACTTACGATAGATGATGACCCATAATTCGCTGGCCACCATAATATGTCCAGTTTGGTGTTTTTCATACCTACGATAAGGACTAGAAGGAATTTTGTAAGGCAGCCGCATTGTGGAACCGAAACCAAAAGTGCTTTCGCCACTCATCATCGTCATCGTGAGGATTAAATTAGCTTCAATTACTATCGATCGCTCGTTAAACGATTTATGTTAATTTATTTTATATCGGACTGAGTGAAAAGAAGCAGGGGAGAAAAAAGAACAGAAAAAAAAAGGAACAACCGTAACGATCAGAGAGGTGAGGATAAGGTGAAAGAAAAACGAAACTGGTAGAATAGTCAGCATATGTATCTATGGTTGAGGAGACGAAGAAAAAAATAACACATTTGAACGGTTCACTGCGAATATAATTATATCGTAATATATTAATGACCAGTCCGTCTTCGGGTTTTGAAAAGAAAAAAAAAAAAAGGGAAAAAAAAAAGAGGAAGAAGTATGAGATATTACTTATTCAAACCAAGGGCGAGCAAACCGACTTCTGAAATGCTATAGTTCACGTGATTGCTCCATCTATATAAAGTATACCTACACGAATAGAGGGAAAAACTACATTGACATTCTTCCATTCTTCACCCTGTTTTCCACTAATTCTTTTCATTCACTCCCACTACCCCTCTTACTCTCTCTTCGTCGCTCTCTGTTATCCTCCGTAACTCGCCTACTCACCTTTTTCTTTCTTTCTTTCTTCTTATTTATTTACTTATTTATTTATTTATTTATTTTTATTTCTCACCTTTACCGAGGTTTTAACATAAATTTTTTATTAGCTGTGCTGGAGGCTACTTTTACTTTTCGGTATCCCTGTGATTCAGTTCCCTCTATTTTTCTTTCACCTCAGTAGCTTGAATGCGTGATTGAATTATTTATGAAATATGCCCACCCGTGACTGAGTATATACGGCAATAAAGTATTCGATGATGCGCTCTTGCTAAATTGGTCCATCACCACACGTCACACCACAAGACCTGGGATCACCTTTCGGATCTATGTCAAGAGGGAATTCTTTGGGGACTTAGGGCAGACAACCTGTTGTAATGATAATTTCGTATCGTTTCCAAGGTACTTGGTTCACCGAGTTTGGCTCGGATGTGCAAAAGGAGAAAATTTTTTTAATTTCCATCCAGCTGGAAATTTCAGCAGTATATTTATTTGGTATATCCTTCGGTATTATCGTATTCGTATATCTCGAGAATTACGATCGCAATATTTAACTCGTACTTAATAGTCGTAAATCATAATAATCATACGCACTTTAGTCCTATCGAAATTCACTAATAAAACCTTCCTTATTCGTTATTTTTAAGGGTAGGTAATCAATTTTTTACGAGGCAATAGTGAGAGCACTTTTCCGAAGGTTTTGTGACGTCAGAGAGTGGTCGTTTCTAGCCTGTTTAAGGTGTGTCCTGAGTGTGAAATGTAAATTATGCCCACGCACAGCTAGTACTATTCTATAATTCAAACTGAATTACTCTATCCTTCCGGCAAGATCAAAATTGAAAATTAAGTTGAAATTGGGTTTAACAGTGGTGGGGTGATAGATCAATCAAGAAGATCTAGATCGCGATCTTTTTAATTGGATAGTTTCCTGATTTTTAAGATCACTTCCCAATTTCCTCGCCATCACCTCTTTCCATTATGTAATAATTGAAAAAAAAAAGAAGAGAAAAACAGAAAATTAGAAGTACCTAGAACAATAAGTTTGAATCATTTGGGATGTAAAGCCTCTGCTAAACTGCCCCCAAAGCCCTGTTTATTTCAGAATAATGAGCAGTTTTTTATCACTGAAATCATACAAAATCAATGTTATCGAAAGCAATTACATAAAAACTGTAGGTAGTATAAGACTGAAATTTTCAGGAGACATGACAATAACTCATCTGAAAATTTCCTGAAATTTTGGCCGACCATCGCACGTTTATTTCTCGAAATATCGCTGATATTCTGTTCATATTTCCAAAGTTGATTGAATTCTTATTAAAAATCATAGGATTTTAACAGAATTTCAGCGATATCTCAAAAAATAAACGTGCGATTTCAGCCAAACTTTCAGAAAATCTTCAGTTGACCAATGTAGATGTCTTCTGAAAATTTTAGCTTTCTACCACTTACGGTTTTCCTTGAATTGCGTTCGAAAGTATAGATTGTGTATGTTCTCAATGCTGAAAAACAGTACATATATCCCAAAAATAAAATGTTTGCCAAATGGGTTACTAGAGCAGAACTTTTACTTCAGATCCCATTATTAACTCATTTTCAATAATATACAATGTGGATCTAGATTTTAAAATTAGATCACTTTTTTGAAGTGATCTATTGATCTAAGATCGCGATCTTTTGATCTATTGATCTGTTGATCTAATTTTAAAATATCTGTGCCCCACACAGGTTAGCACCGATGACAGTTTGATAAGGATTCCCATTTCAGTGGTTTCACACTCAGGACACGTCTATAACAAGTTAGGAACGACCACTCTCTATCACAAAACCTTCGGAAAAGTGCTCTCGCGATTGCCTCGTAATTTTTCATTGATCGTTGTTATCACTTGCTGCTGATGGATAGACTGAGCTACTCATACATCTGTTCAACAAATTTTCTCAAATTTGAGACCTACCTAGATCGTTTTTTCATACCCAAATACCTCTATACTGCAATTTTCAGCAACACCGTCGGTCTAGTTCTTCATAACGTGTTCACATACATAAATGCATACAAACATACCCCCCACACAATTACTGCTCGTATTATAGTACATGATTATTCTCGTACAATATATTTCTTTCTTTACCAAAACCTGCATTTCAAACATATTCCATATCGCACTCTTTGTGAAAATTTGTCCTATGACATCAACTTTTTTCATTATTACTTTGTTTTCATGTGAATCTTTTACGCAGCTCTGCACTTTTCCAAATTCTCCTTAATCTTTTAACCACACCATTTTATGTCATATGTATGTTATTCAATTGGCTCAACTCTTAATTGCATACGTCTTGTACCCTTAGTTCTCAGCCCAAATCATTCTTTCTATTCTCTTGTACAACCAAGGTGGCAACCATAACTGTTAACCTTAACCTAACCTTAAAACCGACTATAACTTTAATTTTTGAGCTGAAAACCCTAACCAATATTAATCTCAACAAAACCTTTCAATAACCTTAATAGAACTTGATCGAAATTTAAAAAAATCAAATCTATAAGCATAACCGATAACCACTAAAATTTGGTTTTTACCCATTTCAGTCACTTTTTTTTTTTTTTCATTTTGATCAGAAAATAATTTAAACGTGTGTTACTGCGTCATATATAATAGGTCTGTTGGAGAGACGAAGTCCCAAATACGCCATTCCTATCATCTCTGGTTTTCTGAGTAAGATTTAAGTTAATATCTTCATGAGATCTGTTCCCTACGTGGCAAAATAGGTCAATTTCTGTGGGATGGGGTAAAATTAAAAACAAAAGTGTGTCCAAATATTATCGACTATTTGTTGTTTTTTTTTTAAAAAGTGCAAAAAAAACTGAGGGTATTTCCTACATCTGGCTCCCCCATTTCAGGGACATAGTCGTTTATTTTTCTTTAAGTTACGTATCAGCATGAGCATACACTCTCTCTTATTTTGCAGGGAGAGTCATTCTTTCCGGTTGCCAAGCAAAGATCTTTCCAACAGAGTGTACTGGAATAATTCACCTCCACTGTGGCAGATTGATACTTCCAGTAAGTATATATGTATATGAAAGTGATTTTGACTCAGTACTCTACCAGGGCTTATTTTTCTGAGTCACTTTATTCTTGAATTTTTTCCATATATATATATATATATATATACATGCCAAATACCTCATTTCTTCATAATACCTGCATCTCCTAGAGGTCAAAATGTGGCTGTGATTGTTGGGAATAATCTGTAAATCCATTGTCTCTTGAAGTAGTGCAGATTGTCGACTATTTATCACCTGGTCTCATCCAAAGACTGAAAACAATTTATGAAAAGATAGACTCGAAACACTTAGACAAAATTACAATACACTTTTAAGGACTTCAAAGTAATATTCGTGAATTACAAATTACTATTTCTAGTTTTACATAGCAGACTTAGGATACTGAGTCCCTTAACATTACAATACTTTCTCCAACATAGTGACATACTTAGGTTCCTAGAGTAGGTACTCAATTTTATATCATTTCTGTAAAATAAAATTAAATGTTGCTGACATGTCTTCAAAATCGATAAAGGGTAGGTAGGTACCTGAAAATTGGTGTGAGAATTTGAAATACTTGCATGTGCATATTTTCGCATAATATTTAACCAAGTTGGAATGGTGAAAGTTTTTTTTTTTTTTTTTTTTTTGTTTCGAGGAAAAGGTGGGATTTGGAACGTAAAACCGAATACACGAAAAAAATGGTAAAATGCATATTTAATGAAGAGAGCACTGCAACGCTTAGCGTAACCGAGAACGAGGTGAAGATGCGTCGAGTGATAATAATTTAATTTTTTTTCTCTCATAACAAAAGAATGGCTTCTAAAGAATTGGCTAATCATATACAGGACACCATAAAATGAACGCTGAAGAGAAGTGAAACCTAAAACAAAAATGAATAAAAAAATGAGTGGCTAGGTACATCTTAGGTAACTCTCACCGATGACTGGACGGTTCGAAAAATCTATTTGGCTGGTTACTTCTTATTCAATTTTCGAGACTGGATTAGTCTTAAAAATTATGTAAGGAGAGGGAATTTGTGAAAATGAGTGAAGTAAAGATGAGAAAAGGGATGGCCAAGATATATTAAGAGTCTTTGTATCCTTTGAAGCTGTCCAAAGTCACATTCAGTAAAAAATACTACGTCTATTACAGGAACAAAGGTTTTTTTTTTCAAATAATATCTAGGAATCACCCCAATATTGCTCAAGTTTGGAACTATTGCCTACATAAACTAATTTTTGGAGTCATCAACAAAGTTGGGTGAAACTAACCGGGAGAATAACGGCTAAAAAACTGGGAACAAGCTGTTGAAGCTGTTGAATGTTCGCAAATCTTGTTACTTTGCTTAAATAATTTGAAATACCTAATTAAGGTTAATTTATTCTTTCTCTTTCCCTCATTGATAATTTAATGGTGCTAGTTATAAAATAATATTTTCGTATATTTGGAAGAATGTAGTACCAACCTAAGTTTAATTTGTCAATAATAAAGCAGAAATCTTGTAAACCAGACCAAGACCAAGATGAAGAATTGACAGTGCAAGACCTCAAGACCAAAACTTCCTTGGTTTTTTTTTTTTTGTGCTCATTATTCTATAGCCATAGATGGTAAAATGGACCTTTGTGTGTTTGTGTAGCTTAGGATTTATTTGTTACGATCCTACCCCTCCCAAAAAAAAAACTGACAAATGCCTTTTTTTAAATTTAAAGTAAAAACTTCTCCACTTCAAATTATAATAGCTCTTTTTGGTAAATATAAGTTATAATATAAGAAAGATGTTAATGTTACCTTACAGATCTATGGAAATAATGATTAATTAGGTTAAAAACTAATTTTTAGAAGATAAGCTTTTATTTTTTGGCTCTAGCTTCATTCGAAATAAACATCGTTTTGTTCGATAGGTTGGCTGCAGTATTGGTATATTTTAAAATCGCCGTTAGTGAGTAGAATAAAAGGTTATTAAAAATGATGTTGTTGGGAGGAGGTGAAAGAAATACATACCATCAAACAAATATTTAGGATAAAAAATTATGTTAAACGTACGAATTATTGTAAGCAGTGAAAACTGAACCAAAATTTTAAATTTAGTGCATAGGAAATCAGTTTAAAAATGTCATTTGAATGGGTGTGCAATCAATAGTATATTATGAACTAGAGAGGAAAGTGAGTAATTATGAACGCCTGCGATGTTTGTGAGCACAAGTCATAGGCGAGGGGTAGGTGGTAATTGCACGAGTTGATAATCTGCTCATTATGACCAGGTTGTGCACATGTTTTTTGCAACAAGTGTATGGAATGATGGATGTATCTGACTTAGGGTCAATAAAACCTGCAGATTTAGAAATTACATCTCCGTATTTCGCTTTGCCTCAAACATATTATACGCCTGTTACTCAACCTTTTTTTTTGTACCTCAATCCATATAGAGAAAAATGAAATTAGAACATACAAAATCACACAAAGCCATAAAAGTAGTCGTATCATTTATTGTTATATCAACTACAAAAGCCAACATATTTTCACATCTAGAAAACAACTGGATTTTGGTACAGATATATTTTAATTATACTGCTACTGTTGATTCTTATAAGTTTAATTGGATTGTAAATGCTTTCATATTGATTGGAACCGCAGTATGACACGCGGACTTCAGACACTTGACGAGCACCTAGTGGATCGTTAGAATTTTCCTGCGTGCAAAGATTATTAGTAATTTAAACAGTAGGTAATCTAGATAGATTTTTTCATTTTTGATATTAAAACAAGAAGATTAAGTGATTTCAATTTTTTAGAGCATTTGAAAATTACAAAATTCAAGAAAATCACAACTCGATCAAAAATATTTAGTTAAGTAAGTCAGTTTAATTTGTTATGATGCATACTTTTCATTTTAGGAGAGATAGTATTTTCTTTCAGATTGAAAAAACACTTTTTTCGTCTTTAAATATAAATTACAGAGCTTTTTGTAGTCAACTCCATTTTCTTGTGAAATTACTGATTTGAAAAGTAAAATATATTACCTACCTGTCAATTTTCGTTTTTAGAGAATATATGGTGTCCTCAGAAAGAATGTACGGAGTGTCACTAAATTTTCATTTTACACATGAGAGAATTGCTGAAATCTCGGCAGAAATTTGTAGAATATTGAAATTGTAGTTAAATCTTGAAGAATTTATGTAAAATTATATAAATTTTGAAATAGATAAAACAGAAGAAATCAATTTTTACTATAGGTAGGAACAGTCCGCATTCTACAACTCATGTTTGGTGTCTATCATCAATATTTTATTTAATTATATGGTTTGAAATTTTGATAGAAATCTAAATAATTTTGTAATATACTTCATTTCAGTGCTACAAATTAGCTTTCTAATTGACAGTCTTTGTCTAAAGAGTTTAATCCCAATGTTTAACCTAATAATTAGTGTTTGAAATACCATTTAATGTACTTGTGTTGTACAAAGTATTATTTTATTAAAAGTTTTAAATCAATCTTTGTGTTTGAAATATTCTTATAGTCTCTCAAGAAGTTGAGGTCCACAATAATCGTGGATAATAAATTAATTATTTTAAATATCACAGAGATATTAATGCTTTCCTAGTGTTGAATACCTCGTGTATGGTGTAACACTGAAAGTGGTTCTAAATGGTACAATAAGAGCTCCTTTTGGCTGTTATAAATACAATCTACGAATGTTATTTGTAATTAGTTGCAAATTCATGCAAGTTGCAATATCTGGATCATGACAAATTGATAGTTCACATCTCGAGTGACATCACAATCTGGCATATCAGTGCATGTGCCATATTTTACCCATTGCCATACTAACGATAAAATTTGTTGTAATTAGTCACCACATATACATACTGTGACATCCGAAAACGAAAGTACATCCCGAGTATGGGGGTTGATATCACGATTTGAAGTATATCAATAAGTCTCGATTAATCGTAGAGTCGAGACCACAAGGCAGCTCAAACAGTTAGGCCACCAGCCTACCAGCGAAAACTCCCAAGGCCTACGAAGTATGTCGGGTAATTTTAGGTAATCAAAAATAATAAATTGGCCGACCCATTATCACAGTTTACGTTTTATTACAGTTAAAAAAGGTTACTTACAAATATGGTAACTTCTATCAGGTCGTGCAGGTCACAAATCATATCGCCTCATGGTTCTCGAAGTTCGGTGAATCAACAGATTTTGGTTAAGTGTTCGTCTTCGAAATCGGAGAAATAGTATTACAAGCTATCTGGTTTTACTATCGGCATTCACATTTGAAAGGTATCGGTGAAAACAATTTAAAAAAAGGTGACTTGATGTCGTATTAAAAAGCTATTATGTCGTGAATAATATTTCGTATTCATGACAAATGGAAACTATTACGTATAGAACGAGACTGACTGTTCACAGTTAGACCAAAATTGTGAACAGTCAAAGAGATAAAAAGTTGGTTCACCAATGATCAAATGTTGTAAATATACACGTCACCACATTGTTAAATGATAATCGATTGACGTGTCTTCACCATTTTCGTAGAATGGGGAATTTATTTTCGTAGGGAATCGATGTATTTCCCGCTCAGCTTATCGATAATACAACCTTAATGTTCGTGAGCCGTTCCCTATTGTAAATATAACAACAGTAAAAATCGGTGGCGATGTGAGGGGAAGGCTACGAGTAATTAGATATCACAATACATATTCTCTATGTAAGTGTCTTTGTGTGCGTATAAGGAGTTAGTATATTATAAGCCCACAAAACTGGCTACAAAATTGCCAGTATTTGAGGAGGTTTTGACTTCCCCTTACTTTGTGTATGATTTGTGGTGAATACGAACACCTTCTCTTGTTGGAATATCTTCCACTAAGGTATTCCACAAAATCCATATTTATAATTTTTTTTTTTTTTTTTTTTGTTTGTCAATAAAGGAAGATGATATTCTTCAATAATTGCAGCAAAAACAGTTCTAAATTTTTGTCGAAAAATCGATAGAGCTATAAACAGTGTTCATCACTAAGTAGTATAATTTTCACAAATTTTTGTGGGAACCCTTGAAAACCTACTTCGTGACTAAGTTTTGTTCACGATCTGAGTTTTGAGCATGCACGTATTCTTTTTCAATTCGAAGAACGTTAATAGGTACTACTCTATATTTTTCCTAATTTTAATTTTTTAAAACCGCCTTCGTGAACGCTCGCCTTTTGTATTTGGAAAACAATTTCTCATCAATATTCACCCTTTTATACGCCGCAGAACCATAACGACAAAAACGTGGCTT
>WOFM01000834.1:0-18379 GCA_011428145.1 Ericerus pela
ATGCTTTTAAATTTTACATTGTCTAATATTTTGTCTGCAGCTAACCCATTTCGTACAGTCATAACATACCATTAACGTATATAAACTTACATAAAATTAATATGGCCATCAGAATTCATAATTCTTTCTCTGAAAAACCTACTTTTTCTAGCGAGTTTTGCTGCACTAGATTTTTGTTTAGGTTAACAAAGGAGAATAATAGAAAAAATAAATTTTAAAAAACAAAAACAACAGAATTGAAAACAAAATTTGAAAAACCAAAACAATTAAAACAGAAACCAAATTTTTCATTTTCCAGTAGCAAAAAATTTGAAATTTTTAATTTAATTTGAGTAACTTGTTTGTAATTATCACATTTTCTGCCCTCATTTTGGTGCTGAAAATATATATTTTCCTTTCAGACAGCTACATTCCAGTCCTAGTACCGAAAAATCAGTTTTATTCATGAAAAATCATAATAAAATAATAACATTTTTACTTTTAAAAAACTTATAATTTGTCTTTTGATCAATGATTTTTAAATTTCAATTTAAGTTGGAAAAGCATAAGTTGTTATTTCTGGGAAGAAGAGGAAATTTAATAAAATTTACCATCAGTAATAATTTTTTTTATAAACTCTCGATTCACAAGGCACGTTTTTTGCCTCATTTTCAGGACTGAAATTTCATCTTTTTGGATCAAAGAATTACGTTTTAGCAGAGGGACTGAAAAATTCAAAAAATTCGAAAAAATGACCACATTCAATTATTGTCTTGTTCAAGGACCAAAAAGTGAAATTTAAAGGTCCAGAAAAAGTCGATTTTCCGTCCTTGAACCCAAAAATTATGTAACATAATGAAAATCTTGTTTGAAATAACGACATTTTTACTTTCTCTTTTTTTATTCCTATACTTTAATATTTCGAAACACGTAGAGTTTAAACTTAAAAGCACCATGGATGGAGGAAACGGTAAGAGTTCACCATTTATGCAAAATGGCGTATGCTTGTTCTTGTAAAATTCTTATATTACCTAGCAATATTTAATTCAACTTTTGTAATGTTCATACACGCTTGCGGCAGCTTTTTTGCACCTTTGAAAAAAAATGCCTTCTTTTTTGAAACAGACTACAGTTATTCAAAACACGTTTACATAGTACATACATACATATACACACATATCATATTGTATATGTTACCATCAAAAATATAATTTGGTCTTTTCTAGTTTTGACTAGTCTAAACTAGAGTTAAAAAATGACGTTTAACCATTCTAGTACTGAGCAGCTGAAACTAGAATTGGAAAAGGCATTAGGCGGTTCTAGTTCTGACTCGTTAAATCAATAAAAAAAATATTTAGTAAAAACCATTGACTATATATATACACTACCATAACCATACTGACAAACCAATATTTAATTTTTTTTCACCAAATTTTGATTCGAAAAATGGATTCCACCAATAGATTTCGCTACTGATGTGAACTCCGAGTTTGAAAAAGAACTAAAAGGTACCTGACCATTCACATTTTCTTTTATATTCAGTAAACCACCTTTTTTTCAAAGGGTTTTAGTTTCTATTGGCTGCAAAGCCAACTCTTATATATAGATTTTTTATGATACTTAATAAAAAAAAGAACTATTTGCAAAACAATTTGGAGCAATATTTGTGAAAAAGAGAAGATTCGTACTACTAACGCGTCATTGTGTTTTAAAAACTAACTAGATTTTCTGAGGAAAACTTCTCCAATAGGTTTTTTAGTCAAATATATATTCAGTCAATGGTTGAAACTAATAGTGCCTAGTCAAAACCAGTTACCAAGGGTACCAGCAATTTTCTTATAGAAAAAAAAAATGTTACGCCTAGGTTTAATATATTTATCACAAAACATTTTTGTTTGGCGGGGTTGTGGAGTCGACTAACAATCAATAAGGATCAGCTGAAAAAACCTAAAATGGCGGAGTCGACTAAGAACAAATAGGGATTTGGTGGCAGCCGATAACAGTTTTGACTAAATTTTCAGCCAAAACTGGTTTTAGCTTATTTCTGGTTTTTAAATTCGTGTGTTGGTCAGAACTAGACCCTTCCGATGCATTTTCCAGTTCTAATTTAGACTAGTCAAATCAAGAAATCACCAAATTATAGTTTTGAAGGTAACACATATACACCCATACATACCAAGGACGTATTCTCTGGGCATGCCCCACATACCCAGTTTTTGAAAAATGAAATTTCTAATTTAATGGTCAGAATAAAATAAATTATAAAAAAACTGAACCTCATAATGCTAATGAGGGAGACAATTTTTTCTCCATGCTACTCGCAGAAATTAGGCTTTGTCATTACATAAATCTATGAATGAATTGCCTATATGCCTGTACACTACATTCAACACAGGGAATGGGTTAGTCTGAGTGCATGCCTCATTTTAACAAAAGTACCTGATTCACTGAGCTATGCTCGAATGAGCAGCTATACAATATGTAAAAAAAACAAACATATTTTAATTAAAATTTAATAGGTGCCCAAATTCGGAATTCATTAATAAATTTGTAGATTGAGATGATCCATGGTTTCACATTAATGATAAAAAACAAAATGAGTTCACGAAATTACTTGGAGGCTATAACAGGTATTTTAGTTATTATTTTATGGGCATCTTCCAAATTCGATGACTTGAATAACTTCTGAAGGAAATAAACGTAAATTAGTTTTCAACAGAATTAAAAATACAAATTTTCCAATAGAGATATCTAGAACTTGGGACGTACCTAGATAGTTTTCTTACAACTAAATACCCCTATCCTGTAAACCTCAGTCACTATGTTTGTCTAGTTATCCTGAATACATTTACGTACAAACATACATAGGTACATACATACATACATACATACACATATATATATATATATATATATATATATATATACATACATACATATACATACATACAAACACACATAAAAACATACAAACAATAATCACTTGTATTATCGAATAGGATACAGTGAACTTCGTTTTATTGGGACACATTGGTAACTGACCAATTTGTCTCAATTAAGCAGTTGGCCCAATAATCCGTAGTTGAAAAAAAAAAGGCAAATTTTTCTTTGACAAATCTGCTAAAAGCAACATTTCTTTTTGTCGGAGTATATTATTTTGTATCTAAGTATATACATGTACAGTACTGCGTAAAAATGAAACAATGAAATAATCTTTTACTATACATGCCAAATTTTGGGGTAGTAAAAAATGTTGATGAAAACCACTTTCCTTATTTTCCGTTACTGACTGCATAAATTTTCTCAACATTTCCACAAATTTCCTTACTTTTCGTAATGAAATTAATAGATTCCATTGATCGATAATCCCAATTAACCGATATTCTGTCCAAAATAAACCGGGATTTATAACACTATTAGTAAGTATTCATTTATTTAAGTCTCAATTAACCAGTGTCCCCGACATAATTTTGCATTTTTCGCTGAACTAAGTTTGCACTAAATTTAAAAGAACGAAAATACTTTACATTTACATTGCGTCCCAAAAGAATACAATTTAGGAACTAGTGCTAGAAGTCTTGTACTTTTTTGGCCAAAACAATAGACCTATATTTATCGTTAAAAGATAAAAAATTTTCGAAGTCCATTGAAATAAGACTGACAAATGCCATTACAGATGTGTTGGAATATCCGAATATCATTGTAACCTCGAAATTTTAGCCGTAAAACTTAGAAAAGCGGATGGACAGCAAAATTTGTTTGGCACAATGACGTCATAAATCATGAGATTTTACGATGATATGTTATAAATGGATGCAACTCGTTCAAAAGTTATCAAGGTTTTTCTAATAAAGTAATTCTTTTTTCAAATTGACAAAATATTTACGGTAATAATTATATGAAAATATAATGCATTTTTTCATGAGAAATGCAATGATTCCATTCATAGCGTTCTATTTTCATCTGTTCAAAAGTTATTGGGTTTTTTCTAATAGAGTAATTATTGTTTCAAATACGTCATTTTCATATATTATTTGTATATATTGCCAATCTAAAACAAGAATTACTTAATTATAAAAAGCATGACCACTTTGGAACGGGTTGCATCCGTTTCTATTTCTTAAAGATTACGACTCTTTGTTTTAAACCAAATAAGAGCTTCAAGAATTTAATTTAATACACTTAAATAAAAAAGCTGCATTTTTAACTAACTTTAATAAGCATTAAAGCTCATTTTCACATAGACAGTGTATTTCAGTGATTTACATACGTTTTGATAACATATCAATTATCCCGCAAAATCTCATGATTTATGACGTCATTGTGCCAAAAAAATTCTGCTGTCCATGCTTAGATAAAAAATATCGATATTTGAAGGAAAATATCGATACATATCGATATTTTTCGCACCACTAACACATAGTATAGTATATAATGTATTTCGGCAAAAAGATGAGAGCGTTGTTTTTCATTTGAAAACTTTTTTTCAAGCCTTACATATGCTATTTTTCCCAAACATTCGTCCTGGAAAGGGAATGACAACAACGCCCTACGGCGTTGAATTTTACACCAGCTTACTGGTGTTGAAGTTCTTAAGTGTGCGGGTAGCACAGGTACCTTTTCTTTTCGCACTCCTCATATTCACATGCCTTATGCGTCAGAAACAAGCAGCGTGGTAAAAATTATTTACCAATGAACGAACGTGGTGTGAAAGTGAAGTTAAACTTTTTCGACACGGCGGATAAGAAAGTAAACTCATGCTAAATTGCTACGGGTAGAAGGCGAAGGCGACGAAAGGATTACACAGGCTTGAAAAAGAACGGAATATTTTCCAGCGACAGCATCCAACGTGCATCCAACAAGTGCGCTGTGTTAGGTTTACCTTGGGTTGTAAGCTGAAAATTTGCTGGAAATTCACCAACGAGTAAGAAACAAGAGAAAATTTCAACTTTCTCATTTGTAGCCTATCGCACAGGATTAGGTTTAACAGCAATAAGAATGAAAATTATGCGGAGCTTGGCCTCATTATTTCGAATTCCGATCGAATGGAGAAATGTTCCGTGTTATGGTAATTTTTCACTTAGGTATCAGGGTTTATGAGCAATTGGGAATCATGTACTCGAAAATTCGACAACTGAAAGATGTTTATCATTGAAAATGTTTTGAGCAACCGACAGTTACGAAAAATAACTCCAAGACTGGGGCCGAATTAATTGTGCAACACTTAACAATTCCAACGTCAAACTGACATTTGACATTGCAAGACGAAGACTTGACTGTGTAGACCAAGACTAAGATCACGATTATAGTCAAAGAAACGAAGGAAGATTAAGATTAAGACTACCGTGGACTCTACCTTACTTTTGCTCATAAATAGATATTAAGGTTAACATAGGCTCATAAAGGTCGGTTTACTTTTATAAAACCTGTAAAACCATTAATACCTATATATTACTAGAGAATACCAACTGGTGCTATGCAGTATTAATTCACACAGACCTGCAGCACTTCCAGGAACGTAACGAAAGCCTTTTTTAGGGGGACAAAAACGAAAATTTAAAAACGAAAATTTTTAAATTTCTAAAAGATAAACAAAAAACGGTCATTAACAGAGATAACAGATTTGGTATTTAGTCATGGGTAAACTGGGTAAAAATCCGGTATTTAACGGTATGAAAAACAAACGTTTTTACCCAAACTAACCAAATAAAATTAGGTTTCAAAAATTTAACTAAGAATAACATAAGGTTTTACACCTTTAAATATGATAAGGACGGACTCCTGAATCAATAATAAAAATGCTCGACACCGTTAATTCGTTTCAAGAAAACGTAAAAATCAAAAATGGGTAGTTCCCAGGGACACAGCTCAGAGGAGATGGGGAGGCCCCCCAAAATATTTTTGGAGTACAAAAAATTGACTAGTTGCATGTATAGTTGGAAAATCGATGAATTTGACCTTTTTTTTTTTAAGTTAATTTTAATATTTTGTAGCAATTGGCAATTTTGGAGCAAGAAAAATTGCCAGTTGTATAATTACCCTAGCTGAAAAATCGTGCCAATTGATGACCTTTTTTTTTAGCTTTTGGAAATTTTCGTTTTTCTCCCACCCCCTAAGAAAAAGCTTTCGCTACGTCCCTGGTAGTTCCATAGAAAGGTACGAATAACACATAGTATTTTTCATCACTATAACTAGCGTTCTTTGCTTCATACGTCATACCTGAATATTGATAACAACTTTTGTGTACAGACAAATGAGTGTTGAATATGTTTTTTTTTCAACTCATAAACCAATAATTAAATTTTTGAAAAAAAAAATAAAACTGACTGCCTGTAGGGACATAAAACATAATAGAACTAAAATATTGAAAACAAGTTTTCCAGATTTTATAATAGTAATTGTTTTACAAAGTGGAATTATAACTAACGCAGTCGCTGGCAGAAATGCCTTCCAAGTCACATATTATAAATATATAATGCAAGATTTTTGAATGAAGCAATGTAGATCCCTTCATATTAAATGTTTCCCTAATGCAATTTTTGGTAAATTTAACATGGATTTGACAACCTTGAAATAAATAGCATTATTACATCTATTCAAAACATTAGGAGGTTGTATTTGTTAAGAATGCTTAAATTTCTTAGATGTGCTGTCGAAAACTCTTCACTTTCCATTTGATTTCAATCAGTTTCATATTAGGCTTAATGATAGGTACTTATGAAATCAACATTCATTTAAATTTAATTTACTGCACAATTTAATTAGTGAGAACCAAAAAGTATTGATTTTAATATTAATATCAAAAAGTATTTCTACCAGCAACTGCGTTAGTTATAATTCTACTTTGTAAAAAAATTACTATTATAAAACATGGAAAACTTGTTTTTAACATTTTGGTTCTATTATGTTTTATGTTCCTACATGCAGTTGGTTTCATTTTTTTTTTTTCAAAAATTTAATTATTTTAATAATATTTTATGAAGTGCAAAATGAAAGTCTCTTGCAGTATTTCACAATAAGAAAAATTTATTCTAGAATTGACAGATAATTGTTAATATTGTAATATTTGGACAAAAGTGAATTTTATTTTCAGTCTATTTTTTTTTTCAATTATGGCACTTCAAATTTATTTATTGGTCAACAACTGAATTTCAATCAGACGCAAGGAAAAAAAATTCAAGTTTTAAAATCAATTTTAAATATTGTTAGATTTACTATATTAGACTATATTAATAGTAATAGTAATAATGATTTAACAAGAAGGGATATCAAAAAACTTATGCTATGATGGATCACACAATAAAATGTGAAAATTCAAAATTGAGCCTTTTTTAGGGACCACTGGCAATTGAAAAATGGGTCGAATGCAAAAATCAACACCAAATTCGGACTCAGCACCTCAAAAAACATATTTGGTGATGAATCACACAATAAAATGTGAAAACTCAAAATTAACGCCCTTTTGGGGCCCACTGGGGCTGAAGAATGTATCAAATGGAGAAATGAATACCAAATTGGGACTCCGCACCTCAAAAAACATATATGGTGATGTAACAAACAGTAAAATGTCAAAACTCAAAATTTCTCTGGTGGAATGTTTATATGCGCATAACTAAGGAAGGCTAATATAATACTGAGAGAATGATGTTATCTAAAATATTTATATAACCCCAAGAAATACTGTATCCTAGACACTTTTGGGTAATCCAGTCAGGATGTGTTATTCTGTTTTATGTGGAATTGAGGCTTGTGATTGGTCATCTTACTTTTGGAAGAAAAAAATTCCAAAATTTTGAATCTAATTTTAGGGTTATCTACGGGGAATTTTTCGGATTTCTTTGGCTAGTGTTACTAACAGTAAAAAAACCAATTTTTTGAACTATCATTCGTGATGAATATTGAATGCTGCAGAGTGGTAGAAAATTTCATTAAATTGCCAGGAAATGCGTCAAACACAATATCTTTTTCTGACGCAGTCGTTAAAAAGTGGTAATTATTGAATCGATTTTGGTTAGCAAAGTTCAAGTTTTCCAAATTAATTTGAAACATTTGAAAAAAAATTTCATTTCATCACCAGTGTAAAAATGAGTTTTTTTCAACTGTTTTTTGTTTATTTCTTAACTGAAAAAAATTTAATTTATTCACTAATGTAGAAATGAATCTTTTCTTAACTGTTTTTTGCTTCTTCACTAAAAAAAATTTCATCTCTTCTCTAGTGAAGAAATTAAGTGTTTTCTTAATGGAATTATTTTTTCATTTTTTTATGCACCGTTTACACGTAGGACACAAGTGTGCAATGCCATCATGAAGAGAGGCTGCTTTTCACAGTGTTCCCCATGAACAAAATATTTTACCTCTCCCTAATTATTTAATTATTGGACAAAATTCTGTTAATTAAAGTCGTTGACATATTCAATCGAATAAATAATAACCTCTGTTTGGTGAATTTGTTGAAAACAATATCGTGCTTAACTAGTTGAGTAAAATACTATTAGATACTGAATTATTTTTATTATCATGGACAAACACATTATACGTCAAAAACTTAATTCAGGAGCAGAGCCACATTTTCCACACTTACCATGGTAGAATTCACGATTTAATTCTCGCCATTGTGTGAAGATAAAAATTTTAATAAAATTTTGTCGAATAGAAAGTCTGAAGTGTCACAATCAATGGAATATTTCAGAAAAATTTGAGACATATAACAAAGAGAATTATAATTTGTAGGATTCAGCAATTAGTAATAGGTGAGAAAATTATGGATGAGAAATTTGCTATTTAATCAAATTGAAAAGTCTAATTTTTTACTAAACAAATTTTTCCACTTTCTTTTGAAGGAACCGAATGTTGTGTTTCACAGAATTTCGCAACATGAAATTTAGTTGCCAAAACCGCATTGAAAAAAGGCTCATGAACCACCAAAATCGAATTCAAACACACATTTTTCCTTTCTTACACATTTTGCTGAAACTATATTTTCAAAAAATTATGTTTCTCGGTACCTGACACGAGAAAAAAAAGTCCTCAAACAGAAAGAATTCCATCTAAATCGCCGTTTATTATCGGAGTATTTTTTCAATTTACATAATTGATGACTGACGTAATTTTATTCAGTGCCTGCGAATTCACAACGATTTTTTATTCAATTAAGGCTACCGTGAAATTAAAATGAGATAAATTCATTTTACTTCGGCTCCCACTTTTTTTACCCGATACGAGTAAAAAATTTGCGAAAAATTTCGTACCTATTTTTGACGCGAGGAAATTTGATTTGGGAATTACCGTATATTTTATCAACGTGGGAAATAAAAGGAGTTAAAAAAAAAAAATTATGCACGAAAATATTGTAAAAAGATCAATTATTATTTTATTTATGTTCTCGTCTCTTGGTTTTGGCAAAATGAAAAAAGTTCACATCGACATTCGACAACGTCGATAAATCCCTCAAAATAGATTTTCTCGAACTGTTAAATCAGAGTTTGGTTTTATAAATTTCATATTTACACAAAGGCTGGTAAGGTTCTTGATTTCAATTGCCCTAGAGCTAACAATTTTCTCCTGGAACAGATTTCTATAAATAGTGGGGGAAAAACATGGAAAACTAATAAATCCAGTTTGTTAAGAATATTTTAAATTAGACAAATATTACTAAAACAAACTCTGCAGTACCGAGAAAATAGTCAAAAAATTTATTTTAATGTAAAAAATTAGTTCTCAAATCATACATACTTAGGGCGATTGATGCATGAAAGGGATATTTTAGTTTCTCTTTTTATCACATTCTTCTCTCTCACTTCCCCCTTTTTCCCAAACAAATCCTGGTTCTAAGATTCAGTGCTTGTAAGTTAATTCCCAAAATGAGCTGTGTACCAAGTCCTTTTGAGAGTAGTGCCAATTGATTTCCAGGATAGTTTTAGATGAGTATGAATTGACTCCCAACCCATAAGTGTTACTCACGAAGCACCCTAAGGAGGTTCACTGAGTGATCTCCAAATAATAGTGTTGCTTTGTAAAATCATCATATTTAAATGAATTTTCAGCTCCAAAATGTCAACCAATGACCGAAAGGGGCTTATATGAAGTTTGTCATTCAGTATCAAAATTTAGCTCTATGGAAAAAATTTGAAGCACAAGTATTTAATAATCTTTAAGTTTATTATTTCGCTTATTTTTCAATCTACTATTTTTCTCTTGACAAATTTTCTCTCTTCATTATGATGAAGCTCTTGAGGTCATTCACATAAACAAACTGACTTTTGTTGGTTGTGTAGTTCATGGATGGTACAGTAACATGCATTTCTTTAGTTCATTTCGGCGACTTTGAGTGATGAATATTTGTAACAGTATAATGGTTACCAAACGATACACTGAAAGTTGTATGTTTTCATAAATGTGTAATATTGAAATAATTTGTTTACAGTTTAAATGAAAATCATAGAATGAACTTGTTGGATATATTATCCACGTCCGTTTATCATATCAATGAATTATTGTGTATGTTGCCTCCTATCTATCACTTTGTTTAAGTGACCTAAGTTGTATATCCTATCTTCTTGTTTTTTGGCTCGTTGAGCTCTTATCATTCATTCGTTTTTACGACATTCGTTCTCTCGTAATGCTTTTATATTTACCGAGAATATATTAACGGTTTTATTACACTAAAATGGCGTTTTTGTAATTCATGAGCCGATCTACGACTGTTTTAACATGATAACAGAGCTACAGTTGCTTCTTTTTTGCTAATTACGAAAGTTTCGTCGAATGTGAAGTTCGGTTGATTTGCAGCGTCAGTTTCATTGCCATGTTTCATGATCGTGCATGAAAAGCACACCATGCTTTTGGTGGAAGTATTGTTTCCTTTTGTTTTTTTTCAGAACGTGCATCAGTTGGTTATCGTTTTTTTCTTGGCTGGAATTATGGCCTCCAACGATAACTGGAATACCAAACGATTTGATGGTACAAACTAGTTGAAATTTCGACTTCGGTTCACGCTGTTCATTGAGTGGAAAGAATGGAGCAAGGCCCTTACTGAACCCAAACCTGCAGCTGATGATGCCGCAACAGCTGGGAAAAGCTGGACGTCAAGGTTCGTAGTACGTTAGTCAACGCTGTTGCCGATAAGATTCTCAATGAAATCGCTCATGAGTTCACTGCAAAGGGCATGCTGGATGTCCTCGACGCTGTGTATTTACGCAAAACGCTTTTAATGTGTATCCTGGCAAAAAAGCAATTGCTTAATCTCAGGATGGCGGAAAGTGAGGACGCCCAGAATTTTTTTAACAGATTTGAGCGACACGTTAGTGCGTTGAAGGACGCAGGTGAAACAATTTCACTGACAGAAAGGCTCCATTATTTGTTAATGATTTTGCCCGAGCGATATAATCACATCATCGATTTACTTGACGCGATGCCAGAAGCTCAGAGAACGGTTGATTATGTCAAGGGGAAAGTTTTGTTCGACCATTGCCGATTGAATGGGGCGCAGGAACATGCCATCGAGGCCACTGTGATGAAAGCCATAATCGGGCAGAACTCTGGAAAACCTCCATCGTCGTATACGTGTCACTGCTGCCATAAGCCAGGCCATTTCTGGAAAGATTGCAGAGTCAAGTTGACTCAAGGAAATGGGACAAACAGAAGTAGTTCCAGAAATTGTCCAGGAAACCAGAACCGTAACACCACCGATTGTAACGCGTCTAGCAGAATTGCTTCAAATTTGGTGGAAGTGGCGAATAACAGCGATGGTTACGAGATTAGTACGTTGCTGGTCAGCGTGTCGTCATCGGAGGTTGTCATGGGTGAACACGGAAAAAGGCGTGCAGACAATCTGATGGAAATAATCTGGATCCTCAACAGTGGTTAATTGTAACAAGTACTTTTATTCTTTGGTGAAGCTTAGGTACCCTGTTGACGTTAGATTGGCCAATGGTAGTATTTTGAAGGCCACTCATATTGGTAATATTCGTATTAAATGTATGGTCGATGGTAAGGAAAGTGTAATTCATCTCAAAAATGTTTATTACTCACATGAGATGTTCGGAAACCTATTGAGCTTCGATAGGATTACTGTTGCTAAGTATTCTCTTTTGGCTTAGGGTACTTCTTGCGACATTCAAAACCCAAATGGTGATGTAGTCATTAGGGCCAATAAGGTCAATCGTCTTTAATGAATCTAATTGAATCTGTTGTTTGTGGAGATGTCACATGCGCTGTGGCAGATGTGTCTAAGGGTTTCAGGTTTGGCAGATGCAGAAATTTGGCATCGGGCACTGGGCCACGTAAATTTTGCAGACTTGGAAATTTTGAGTTCGAAACATTTCCAAAAATTTGGGGAAGGCCCCAAAAGCCTGTAACGTGTGCCTGGAAAGTAAATTCTCGAATTTGCCACATCGGAAAGTAAGAAATCGTGCTAATGATATTTTGGAACTTATTCATTCTGATGTCAATTTTGTCTCACCTAATGGTAAAAATGGCGAAATTGGTTTTGTTTCATTTATTGACGATTATAGCAGATTGGCTAGGGTGTACTGTATTAAATCTAAAGTGGAAGTGGTTGATAAATTTATTAATTATGTGAATACCATGTCTAATATTTCTGGTCGCAATGTGAAGTTTGTTAGGTGCGATCGTGGCACCGAATACTTGAATAGGGCGTTTTCTGATTTCTGTTCCAGCAAGGAAATTACGATAAACCCGTCCCCTGCTTATGTACACAAACTCAATGGAACTGAGGAGCATTTCAACCGCACGATAATGGACAGAACAAGATGCCTTCTTGCATATGCGAAGATTCCAAAGAAATTTTGGCTGGAATGTGTGATGACTGGGGCATTTTTGGGCAACAGACTCTTGGCAAATACTGAATTGCAGAAAACACCTTACAAACCGTTTATGGGGAAGAAGCCAGATGTTGGCAAACTGAAACCGTTGGAACCAAGGTGTATATGCGTATTCCAGAAACAAGAGGAAATTCAAGGTCGATCCGAAGGCAGAATTAGGAATTTTGGTTGGCTACACTGACTCTGGATTCAGGGTGTTGATTGGTGATGTTGTTAAAGAAACACCCTACGTCCCGAGTTGTGGCGGAGGAAAAGACGAAGTTGACACAGGTAGCGGAGGCTCAAGCCCTCAATTTGGGGATGCGTCGTATGAGCCAGAAGACAACGAGAACAAAAATACCAGACAACTATCAACAGAGCCCAGCCAAATTGAGAATGTTGAGCCTGAGCGGAACAATCAATCAACGGAAGCAGTTGGTGACGCAGTACCTGACCGTCCTGTGAGAACAAAGAAAACTCCTGCTCGTTTTGAAGACTACGTTATTGAAGCAAGATGTACTCGTGTTTGCATCCCAGAAACGTATGAAGAGGCTGTCAATGGCGAAAATTCTGAGAATTGGGGGCAGTCGATGGAAGAAGAAATGCAGAATATGTGGAAATACGATACGTGGGAGCTGCTCACACCCCCGGATAATGCCAGAATTATTCCTGTGAAATGGCGGTACACTGTCAAGTCAAATGGCAAATTCAAGGCCAGATTGTTGGCAGTGGGATTTTGAAAGCCCATATCGGAAGGTGAAGAGAATTACTTGCCCGAGGCCAGCCTCGGAACCCTGAGAACCGTGCTAGCAGTCGCTTACAAGTGGAAATGGTTTGTACATCAAATGGATGTAGATGCGGCGTTCTTGAATGGGAAAGTCGACGGAGAAGTGTATGCTGCGCAGCCCAAGGGATACAACGCAGGGGACGGAAAGGTGTACAAGCTCAAAAAGGCGCTTTATGGGCTTTGAGGAAGCTCGCAAGCCTGGTATGAGTGCCTGCACGCATACTTGGTGGATATTGGTTTCAAACGTTCTGTTTATGACTGTTGTGTCTACACCAAACTCGATAACGAGGTTTTGGTGGGAATAATCATATATGTCGATGATTTGTTGATTTTTTCAGATAATGTGGAAACAATAAACGCGCTGAAAAGCTCCATGTGTAAGCATTTTCACATGAAGGGTATGGGCCCAGTGAAAAATTACTTGGGTATCAATGTCGAATATGATAGGAAAAGACAACGGATGAGCTTGGACCAATCAGAATACATCGATTCTCTTGCTGAGAGATTTTCTGTATGGGAGATGAGGAAATTCAACACTCCAATGGAGAAAAATCTCAAACTGGAAATGGACTCGGAAGTCACTCTGGAAAACAACGATTACAGGCGCCTAATTGGGGGCTTATTATATGTGAGCTCCTGCATGCGCCCGGATGTATCTTTTTCAATAAATTATTTAAGCAGTTTTCAGACATGTTCCACTCGTAGCCACTTCCGCTATGCGCTTTGTGTTTTGAAATATTTACAGGTTACATGGAACTTGAAGCTGGATTTTAGTGGCAAATCGGATCAACTGTTGGAAGGGTGGGCTGATGCTGATTGGGCATCGGACTCGACCGACAGTAAATCAACCAGCGGTACACTGATTAGAGTGTTTGGCAATCCGGTCATTTGGTCAGCAAGAAAGCAGAACTTGGTCACTCGTTCTTCTACATACGCAGAGTATGTGGCATTGGCCGATACAGTTACGAAGGTATTCCCTGTCAAGGGAGTGCTCGAAAGCCTCCATGTCACGTGTATCGAACCTATTCCTATGTTTGAGGACAACTCCAGCGCCAAGGCACTGGCGATGAAAGGTAAATTTTCTAAGAAAGGGAAACATATAGAAGTTGCCTATAATTTTGTCGCTGACTACTTTGCCAGAGGCGCAATTGTGGTAAACAAAGTTGACTCAAAAAATCAGCTCGCTGATATCCTTACAAAGGCTCTGGGGTCCGAGCGTTCTTTGAGATTAGGAAGCACTTGGCCTACGTTGACCTTACGTTTGTCTTTTTTTTTTAACTTCGATTTATTTTCATTAATTATGTGTTCGCTTCACCAATAGGTTATATCTTGTACATTGTTTTTTTTTGCACTAATCCCATTCCTATTTTAGCTTTGACTGTAGTCTGATGACACTATTTTTTTCCTAATTATTTTATTAATTTTTTTTCACTATGTTTCGATGAATCGATAGTCCCTATTTGTTCTTTATTACCACTTCATTTTTCCTACGAAACATTATTTACCATTTATGTATGTCTCTGTTTTTACCGATTTGTTTTTTTCCTACTAATGTTAGGATTTTATTTAGCATACCTTTTTTTTATTCATATCTTGTACACGAATCAACTTTTTACCATTATTATGACTTCTATTTCTTGGTATGCTAACGTTATGTGATATTTTCTTTACCTTACCTGTGACATAAAATTTTGAGTTTATTAAGGTTAATTTCTAGGCAAAATTTTATTTTTTTTTGAAGAAGGGGCATGTTTGGATAATTGTCCGCGTCCGTTTATCATATCAATGAATTATGTGTACGTTGCCTATATCTATCACTATCTGTTTACGTGACCTAAGTTGTATATCCTATCTTTCTTGTTTTTGGCTCGTGAGCTCTTATCATTCATTCGTTTTTAACGGCTTTTGTACTCTCGTAATGCTTTTATATTACCGAGAATATATTAATGGTTTTATTACACTAAAATGGCGGTTTTGTAATTTATAAGCCGATCTACGACTGGTTTAACAGAACTGTACAGAATATTAGACTAATAACTACAGGTGATAGTTCGGGTGATTTGAATTTGGTGTCGTGGAGGTTTGATTGAGTGTTTAGGAAATACATAATTGGGGTAAAACCAATGAAATGTGTGAGATATGACATAAAGTGGGAGTGTACAAGAAATTAGTAAGAATTAGAATTATTGCACAGTACTGAAATATATTCATGGAAAAGATGACATTATTAAAATAGACGAAAACAATGTGTTGAAAGGAAGTAGGTGTCATCAGACAAGTCAAGACTTGAAAGACAAGTTTAGAATTGACTGAAATGACGTGAGTAAAGGATAATAAATGTACAAAAATGTAATGAAATGATATATGAATTTAGGAAAATACAAATTTGAAATAGATGTATGATATAATAAATGATATGAAAATATAATTACAATATTATTACCTAACAAAGTGTCATAGTGGTTATTTATGAGAGTATCTATACCAGTGGTCACAGGCGAATTTTGGTCATAATGTTTGGGGGGGCTATGGCCCTAGTTAAGTTTTATTTGTCCACCAACACCTACTTCCTCTACTATCTATCAGTAAAAAACCCTTCAGAATTTCAAGGGATATCCTTCAATTTTTTGGAGAAAATCTCTGGGGGGCTTAGCTTCTGCAAATCCAGTATCTCTATTACCTTTTCAAGCACGTTTTTTTTAGAACTGTTGTATATTGAACGAAATTTGAGACGAAACATTTTTCTAAACAAATTGAAAACGAATTTTGTGTCTTCCGGAAAATGAAAAGATCCATTTCTTTTTTGACTATAGTTTGAAAAAACGATAGCCAGAATTAATTTTCTCATCATGCACCAGATTATAATGAATACATGACAAAGGTTTTACGCAGTTCAAAACTTCAAGTCCCCCCTTATATATACATGACTTCAAGTCTTCAACGTATAAAATTAATTTTCATTTGATACTATAAGCAATCAGACACCATCCATCGCAAAGTACTTATTTCGTTTCCCTCTTCCAAATTATAAGATATTAGATTCTCACATCGTGAATTTCGTTAAAAATCGAACACCCACAAGCTCCATAAGAAAAATGAATATGCGCTGGAGAAATCAAGTAAAATGATATACCTCGTAATGAGAAAGCCAAGAATGTCAAGTATCAACAGTAAGAAAAAAAAATCGATCTTCTCAGGTGTCACGGCAAATATAAGGAAGAAAAAAATGGTCCGGAACACACAATTACCACGCTCCAGCGACGAAAATTTTTTCATTTTGTATTAAAAAAAAATTGTTCCTTTGCCCCTCCCCAAAAAAACGCCAATTTCAATAGTCGAACGTGGCTTACACGCTTATGAAGCTTTCAATTTGGTTAATGTTACTTGCGCAAAATTTTTATAACGATCGTTTTACAAGGACAAAAAAAAAAATGTGGAACAGAAAAGAATCATGTAAAAAACTGTCTCAAAACTCGTAAAATTGAAAACACAATCAATTTGTGAATAAGAGAGAGAAAAAAAAGGTCCATATTTAAAAAATGTGAACACACATTATCTGAGAATGAAAACTATGAAGTAAACTCGAAGTTGAAGCTACCAGTTACGTTGTAAAGTTTTCATGAAAAAGTTTTTTACATCTCTACATCTCCCTTTCTCCGTTTTCAATTCATAAATTTTCTGATAGTGGTATGACAATTTCTTCTTATTTGGATGACAAAAATTGACATCAAATTAGCATTTTATGTCAAACACTACCCCGAACGCACACTGAAACGAACAACCGTCTTTGGCTAACCTTTTTTTTACACCCTTCTGCTTTTTTTCGTTAAGTTTCAAAATGATATTTCCCGCGTGAATAAAGTATCCGTTTCGGGTGATGGTCTCCAGAAATCAGAATTGAAAAAAAAACTTTAGCCCCAGTTGAAAATGTAGTTTTTCAACTGTTAACATTGAAAAGTAGGAGTACAGATGAATTCACATTTCTCGTGTTCGCTTCGAATATGAAAATTCACGCATTTGCTGGTGTTCTGATGATGTGGTGGGTGTACAGGTTTTGAGGCAGAACGCATTTGTAACGTCTTTTACACTTTTGTGAGTACTGGAACTTTTTCCCGGATGGTTTTACAAATTCGTTCAACAACAGTGAAAGAATTACGAAAATTTTTCAGGAAATTACGAATCATGAATCACATCAACGGGCGTATGAATCATACTAGTAGCATGATATGCTACTTTTTAATCTGTCCGTCCCTTTACCCCCTCCCTCCATTTTTCCACGCATAACTCCTGAAGAAACCCTATTTTTCATTGCTGAGATATGCTAAACTTTTTTGAAATTTTAGACAAAAAATATTTATGTCTTTAAAGTACCTCCATTTGTAAACAACCAGATCCATGACCAAAAATCTTTCAATAAATTAGATAGGAAAAACAGGTAAAGTGTTTATTCATTATTGTCAAAGACATCAAAATTGGTAAATTAATTAAATTTGTATTGTAAAAATTGTAAAACAATAACAAACAAAAAAAAATTGTAGTTAGAACCGTTAATAGTAATTTATAAATTAAATTCTTAATTCTATTTTTCTGCCTAGCCAATCTGTCAGTTCCTCTGTAACCAACGGAATGTTTCGATGGACACTCTAAAGGGCTAATCCTGTTAAGCGATTATTTCCAGTTGTGCTACGCAACCAAGTTTTCAGTCATTTCAAAGTTGAAAATGTTCTTTCTGCTGATGCTGTTGAGCAGGGCAGGATTACTAAATTTTTAATGATGTAGATATTTCAGGAAA
>WOFM01000835.1:0-13817 GCA_011428145.1 Ericerus pela
TTAGAATAACGCAAAATAAATAGGTACTGAAAATTTCATCTCTATCTTCCATGGTTTCTGAAGTTATGGGTGAATAGTATAGTACTTACTTACCTATATTGAGTGTTTATTAATTGAATAATTATTTAAATTTAATCCATTTTTACAAAAGTGTCCAAATCAAAGATCAAATATGGCCCAGTAATGAGGGAATTTTCTGTGCCTAAATTTGTAAATGTCACAGTAGCCAATAGCAGTGCAAAAAATATCGATATGTTTTATCCGAATTTTTCTCTATTTTAACACCAAAATTTTGAGATTACTATGAGATTTAAATATTCCAACACAACTCTCCCAGCGTTTGTGAGTTTTATTTCTATGGATCTTGAAGATTTTATCTTTTAACAATGGATGTATAGTTGAATTTTCATTACATCAATCATTCAGCAGTTGGAAATTAGGTATGAAAAAAATATTCATACGTGTCTATATATATTAATATTTTCACTGAAATATCGATACCGTCCGTCGATGCAAAAAATTATCAATTTTCGCACCATTAATAGCCACCAAAAGAAGGGTAAATTTGTTCCCTCGGCCAGTTTTTCTCAAAAATTTTATTTTGTATATATCTATCTTTACATCCTGACTTTTTACAATACCTCAATGTGAGATATTTTACAACATTCCCTTTCTTGTCATTTCAACACTTGTTAATCATCCAAGAATAGACTATTTGTAAAACTTATAATTTAATATTATCAGATTAACCTTTAAAAGGGCTTCCTTTTTATATATTAGGCTACCTATCTTACTTTCCCCGAATGAAATTAAAAAATTGCGAATAAGAAAATGCAAAATTAAAGAATTTTAATTCCTCACCACTGAAAATACTTTTTTGTAAGTAACTATTGACGTAGGGAAGCAAGAAACATTTATTTAAAGTAAATCAATAAGTATGATATTCATAGGTTCCTTTAATGTATTGACACATACCGTTGGTTCATCTTTGATTGAATTTTAAATATACACTGTCACCACATTGTATAAAAGTCAACAATTAGTACATGTTGATATATCTCGTAGAATCAGAATTTAACTGCGCTGATGCTCGATATATGTATTCTGTGATCTTAATATAATACAAACTTATAGTTTGTGAGCCATTCCCTAACCTTGGTATATTCAAATAGTCCATTCGAGTGGTGATGTGGGAAAGACTGTGGGGTTTCAGATGTCTCAAGGCAATAAGGTGGAACAAAATTTTACCATAGTTTTTAAATAGGTTTTCTTTAGAAAATCTATGTATTATGCTTGTTGTGGTATTAACCCTCAGGATTGGGGTAGGCACGTTTCTCGTTTTACAACCTTAGGAAAATTTTGGCACCAATAACTCAAATTCATATTTCTATATAACGTTTTCTTGTTTCCACGATACAGGTTGCAATTTTTGTCAGATAATCAGGAAAATTAGTACGAACGTTTTTACAAAGCCAACAACCAGACCTATTGATTTTGGTGGAGATCAACCGCACGGTACTTACTTCACTACCAATTTTATTTTTATTATAACCATAAAATGTGGAATTTTGGAATATTAGTGTCGGTACATTAATTATTGTTCAATCACTAGTTGGTAACACTGTATCGTAATTCTCCAGTTCCTATTCAGTTGCGTCGTCTGTCTGTTCAGTTCGTGAGTTATGTCCGTACATGTGATTATCTCTCTCTCAATTAAATTCATTTATTAGTGCGGTACTTGTGTTTTTCTACTTTATTTATTCTCCGGTGATATATTAACAATCGTCTACTTCATACTTCAACGGACTCCAAGCCCCCAGAGTCCAACAATTAGGTATGTGAGAAATTTGAAAAAATATTTAATTATAATTTACTGTAGCGAACTACCAATTTTGGTGCGGATAGACTGACTGGTACTTTCAGCAAGCTTCTTTTTTTTCCTCTTTTTTTTTCTAATTTGCAAGAACACTTTTTTTCACAAAAATTATCCACATGTTCATTTTTTATTTTTTTTTATTTTATAAATTTACTGTATTCTTTGATTTTATTTGAAATTATATGATTATTTACTATACTTTATCATCTTAATTAATTTTTCATTTCAAGAAATAATGCTTTTAAATTTCACATTGTCTAATATTTCGTCAGCAGCTAACAAATTTCATACGCAATCATAACATAGGTACCATCTACGCATATGACTTATAGATAATTAATGTGAGCGTCAAAATTAATAAATTGTTTTTTATCCAAAACCTACTTTTTCTACCGAGGCTTGCTGCGCTAGAGTTTTTCTTATTTTTTTATCATTTTAAACCTCTACGTCGATGTAATTATACCTCTAACTTGACTATAGTTTTCTAATTAGGTTAGGTGTGTAAAATTATATTACCTAATGCTCTCTCTTCTAACTGATATTGTCTATGTGCCAGTTCAAAGTATCATTCATGCTTTAAAATTAAATTGTATTTTACATAGGTACCCAACTTTAATGTGAAATGTTTGTACCCTCATTAAAATTATAAAAAATATGGTTCACATAATTGTGGTAGACACTGAAGTTGTTTTCAAGCAACAACTCCTAAACTAAGTCATAAAAAGTCGAGTGATTATCACAAAGCAGACGAACACATTATTATTTTCTTTTGGTACCCACCCACTTTTCAAGAGGACTTGCAATATTATTCGAGCAGGCAAAGTGTATGTTTTACCCATAGAAAATTAACCGGATCGATTGCAACCATTCTAATTGGCCAGAACGTCCTTCTCATTCAAGTTCGATTTACATCAATTTTTTGAAAAATAAATTTCGATTTTGTCGCATATTAATTGATGTTTATTGTAAGTGCAGACAACTTTTACCTAAAATTAGATACCAATTCGATGGAGAATGTATCCACGCACAAAATATGAATGATTAAGCAATAATGATTCGAGTAAGAATGAGAAATTTTCATTCCAAAAAGTCATTCCAAGTTAGGCTAACCATTAATTCACTGTGCAGTGAAATCATTTGGACGACGTAAGAGGGTAGTGTTGCCTTTTGCGAAAATTCTACGAAAGTTCACAATCTGTTCGAAAGTTTTTCAATAGGTACCTTCTTTCCTTCAATACGGATACTGAGATACTTCTACAAAAACTAAAATAGCAGCTGAATAGTTGAAATACGCCGATTGATAAGAAGGGGTGTGGTCGTTCATGTTCAACCCCTCTAAAAATCTAAAATAAAAAAAAAAAGATTCCAAAGTAGGTAATCAATAAACGTGTATTTTAACACTACTCCCTTACAGAACAGCTGAATTGTTATGTACGGCGATGCGTTAGAATGGTGTAATTAAGGAAATAATTGATATTTCATGAGTAGATAATTGAAAATATTTATTTAAAAAAAAAAAAGAACTACGTAACTCAAAAATTCAAAACAAAATTCAAAATTCCAAAATAGGTGATTAAAGTAGGTACATAAGTAGTTCTCAAATAATGCAATCAAAAATTACAAACAAGTTAACCACTCGAAGTTTTATTCAAGTTAATTAAGAACAGACGTAGGTGTCGGTACCTACGATTCATCATGGCCGTTACTTCTAGAAGCTTTTTCCGTTGAAAAAAAGGTGTTAAATGAAACTGATTACAAATTACGTAGGTAACTCTGTTTGCTGTAGGCCCGCCGTATTTTCATCAGTGAAACCGTTTCTTTCGTTTAAATTTTCACGGCTTCAGTATTTCACACACACGCCCGTTTCCATTTTGGTGCAACTCGACAGTACCACAGCTGACAATGGTTTCATAACGAACAGATTCGGGAATTTCGGTCTAACCCTCAGAACTTCGCTGAAATTAATACGTAAGAAAAATTATTATTAGATACTTATTCTTGGAGACCGGGTTGTTTTTCTTAAGACCAGAATAATTTTAAGGAATTAAGTGGTATACCAACCCACAACATACATAAATATATCCAATTTTAAAGTCAATTTAAAATTACTCTGATTTAACTCTGATGAACTGGATTTGTAATTTATAACTGTCACAGGCTATTCAGTTAATGTATTTATCTACTCCTTAGGTTCTACATATAAGAAGGTAGGTATCTTGAATAATTTTTACTAGGTCACTTATTATTGGATGTAGGTAAATAATGTTAAAAATGAATTTTTAAAAATATGCTTTTATAAGTACAAAACATGTAAGGTGAAAATTATCATGTATTGGTACACGATTTACTACGCAGATACAGGGTGTAGTATATTTGGCAATGGTTCGTAGCACACCTGAGTCTATACTGGTGTAGAGGTGGTCACCTGACAGTTACACTAGTGAGGAGTGTGACATATATATATAAAAAACCTAGTGAACCCCTTTGCATACACACAGAAACATGTAATCTATACTCTGCTCATGCTAAGACGTACATGATGTCAGAATCATCTTTATACGAGGCAGTTAGTTGAGGAGAGACGAAAAGGTATATAGTTGCACATCGTTATGCAATGATAAACATCATTTTGCAGAATAAACAAACTGCGTGTTTAGAGCAGACAAGTGTAGATATGGTTTATGATATCAGGAACTTCTTAGTGTGAACAGAGTATAACCTGCAACTTCCATCCTAATACTTTGGTAATACTCTGGCGGAAACTGTAAATTTTTACTGGTTTATCTATATATGAACCATAAACGAAGTCGAAATTTTGTTACCGCATAAACATATAAAAATATGCAAAACCAACTGATAAATCTTATCACAAGAGGCCAACACTGTTTATCTAGTGAAATATTAATGTGAAAGAGTCAGAAAAAGTATTTAGGAACTCATTAAATTTTTTTTTTTTTTACTATTTTTTCATCTTTTTTGATTGCTGCCCCGAAGTCCAAAGTTGAAAGTTTTCTAATTGAACTTACAATTTATCATATCTATGAATGCAGTCTATGAATATATTATTTTAATCAGTAAAAAATTACTTATTCCTATTATTCCAGAACTCCAGTAAATTAGTCATATTGCAGAAAAGACTTAGTTTATTATATGCTTACCCTTTATTGTAACCTGAATTTTCACTGGCCACGAGCACGTTCAAAAATTGTCTAAGATTCGGAATTTGTCCATACAAATTGACTATTTCAAGGTCAGTTCCTAAATTGAGCACAATGACGTACGTATGGTATCCTTCTAATGATCTGCAATTAGTTAAAAAATATAGCACAAATTCTTAGACCATAATATGACAGGCTAATAACGTACGTTGGTATAAGAAATTTTGTCTTTCATTTTTCTTTTCACTCAGCCTATATAGGTAATGTATTGTTTTTATCTTTCGTATAGGCCTATTTATGGAAAATATTCACTTTTTTGAGTCGCAAATAAATTATTAAGGAACACTAATTTTATTGGCTATTGTATTATATTTAAACTTTCAGCAAGTAGATACTTATACGAATTGAAATTTAATTACCTATAATCAATGAGTGTAACTGATTATAGGTAGGTACTTGTAAAGTTCCAGGTACCTATAGCTGCAATTCAACAAATGACAAACTTGGTATGAATACGAGAACGTATTATAACAATTATTGTTTTCCTGTGAATATTAGAATGGGGCCCATTAATTATTGGTCTGTAATTTCAGTAATTCATTATTATTGAATAATTAAACAGAAAGCGATTTGTGTAGGATTTGGCCACATGATTTACATTCTGGAAGAGTGAAAGAATTATTTGTGGCATTTGTTTTTATGTCTTATGCTCGAATGTTCATATCCTATTAATAAACTACGAAGTAAATATATTTGTTTAAGGCATTTTTGTTGTTTTATTTATATAGAATTATTGCCGAAAAAGGCGCAAAAAAAAATTTTTTTTTCTATGTCTCATGGTTAATGTGTTCGTAGCCTCTTAATAGACTACAAAATAATAATATTTCTTTAACACATTTTTAGATTTTTTCGTAGAGTATTATTTGTTGATTTAGTAGGTTGACAAAATATTACCCGCATTTGTATAAAATATACCCATGAGATGGAGATTTGGGACAAACATTCTAAAATTTTCAAAAATTAATTTATCAAAATCAATTAAACGAAAAGTTATTTTTATCAGCCTCGTGCCTAATATGTAAAAATATTTGTTCTTCACGGATATGCGATAATTTTTTCTTTCAGGATTAATAATTCTGCCAGAATATTTAAAAAAGTGCTTATTATACAAATCAACCTCCCTCTTCGCTATAACCAAGTTTAGTTATTATTTCTGCACATATTCCATTTCATCAAAAATGTTCTTAGAGATAAAAACTCCACAGTCATGTATACCTCTCCTACCCTTTCAAAAAAAAGAACAAAGAATAGAAAATAGATGCCCAAAATATGAATATTATTGTTTTTTTTCGACATTTACTTGGGAAAAATTGTTTAAAAATATTCTATTATTTTAAAGTATAAATTTCATCAGCTATCAGCTTACCGAGTGAAAGCATAGACCCAACGTGATAGTTGATAACCCCTGAATTCGCCATATTTACAAGTTTTGTTTTCCGCAACGAGATAATTCTTTAAATATATTCAAACAGCTTTTTGTATTATTCTGTTGATATTTAACGTTCAGATACCAATAATTTGGATTAACTGGAAGCCACGGTTTGGAACCGGATGTGAATCCTTAAAACAAATAATCATTTATTGAAAATTAATGTTCGTTATAAACATAATATCTTATTGTTTCTTTCTGCAGAATGAAGAAACTTACCAGCATTTGCTAAACTATCCCATTGCATTGGTGTTCTCGTGAGATCTCTTGTACGTTGTAGTTCCTGGAAGATTAATAACATCTAGTTCTTGATCTGGCCTTACTAAACCATGAAGCATGCAAATCTCTTGTCCATAATATAGACTCGGAACACCAGGCAACATCATAATTAAAATGTTCATAATGTTGGAATACTCGGGAACAAATCTACTTCCAATGCGAGATCTGTCGTGGTTTTCAACCTATAAAATTTTTCATTTTCTTAAATGAAGCCAACGTTACCTATCAAGTCGTGAAGTGAAAATCGTTACGTCACAATGACATCATAATTATTTTCAGGGACCAATTTTTGAAAAACTAGAGCTTCTAAAGTTAGTTTTAAATTCCTCATTCCCTAAAATTTAATTTGTTTAAATTTTCAATCTTCGTCGTCACTTTTTCTCTAGTTATGTATGAGTGATTTTATGAGTGACTAAGACTGATAATTGGTCCCCCAGCATAACTGCTAGACCACAGCTTCGCTATTCATTGCATGCTGCCTTAACAACTACTGAAACAAGTTAAGTTTTGCTGATAGGTACCTGAAATTCGAGATATTAGTTTTCATGGCAGTTTTATATGGCAAAAAATTTAATTAAATAAAACCCCCAGCGCAGTCAGATCAAATGGAAAAAGTAGGTTTTTGAAAAACAAAATATTAAATACGTATTTCAAATATAAAAAATATTAAACTATTACAAAGAAATCTAAATGTGGAATACCTTACGTCGTAGAATGTAAACCAACAACAGAAGGTGTTCAACAGAACAATTTGCGTGTTTATAGCTAAATACCTAAGCAGGTATGAGGGAGCTAAGACCTCGGCAAACACTGGCAATTTAGCCTAAAATTTTCTGGTCTTATATACCCGACAACCTACACGCACACGTACACGTACACACCTATGTATTAATTACATAGACTACTGTGTAGATAATTACGTCGTACTTTATGGTTGCCAAGGCAATAGTAAAGTATTGAGAACGTATCTCTGTACTGGCTCGTAACATCGTGGAGATCCTTATCTCTCGATTTGTCGTGGACCAAGATTTGTAGCTTGTCTATCTACAAATATAGGTAAGTACAAACAAACATACATTTTGTTTAAAGTGCGATGCACTATTATTTGTCACCAAAGGTGACAACTGTCGTCAATAGGCCGAGCCTATAACCTCATACAAGTAGTGACTAATCCCCACACTAAATAAAACACATAATATTAAATATTACATGTGGAGTTACCAACCTTTGATTTTCGATAACGACTTAACAATTAAAGTTTGGTTTGGGCTTCATATTTTGGTGAATTTTAATTATATCTTCGTGAAGAGATAAAAAAATAATTGCCTGGCAAAAGAAAATAATTAAGGAAGCCGGATTTCTGCAGAGCTTTTTAGGTTTTTCTAGAATATATTCTAGCAATAGTTTGAAATTTATTCAATTACATTCACGCATGAATGGTAAAGCCAACTGAGACAAAGTTTGGCAGAATGTTAGAATAAAATATATTCAATGTCTATGTACACAATTATTTCGGGAATATTTCTTAAAATTACAAATTTGAAATCATTAAACTGCCAAAAATGCGACATAATTGGATATACTAAATGTACCATGCTGTCGATTAAACCAAAAACTATAAATTCCATTCTTTACCCAGATACAAATATGTGTAAAAATTTCGTGACTACCTACTGGAAAAAAATTACGCCCTGTACCGTGTTTCATAGAAATATATAGATATAGCTAACAGTGCCAAATTTTCTTGGCGTCATGATACGAAAAACGAACCAAATCTCAACCCCAGATCTTAATATCAGATCAATTTTATGTGTAGACTTCCTTTGAGAACAGCCACAAAGAATCTAAGGTTGAAAAGTTGGGGAACTTCAATTTTTACCAGGGCTTTAATTTGGAACTCTAAAATATTTAATAATCTACTTATCCGTTCTCAGGCTGTTCACTTGGCAGATGGTAACACAGATACCTACACTTAGGCAGTACTTACATTCCATGTGGCCACAGCATGTTTCGGCATATTATCCAACCACTCGGTAATTATTTCATCCATTATCTCAGCAGTGAAATAATTTTCAGCCATGGCAAACTGAAATTAAACGGATAATGAGCAACTGGATAGTCCTCAGTTCCATAGTATCCAAAAGTTGATGTCAAATTGGCGTATGCTTCAATCACAATAATTCTGCGCATTAGAGAACATTATAGATTAGTAGGCTTTACAAGACATAGGTAAACATCAAGCAGGATTCTAAACTAGTGAAAATTTATTGTGGTAAAAAATCAGGTAGGTCGCAGCAAGAGACCCTGTAACCTTTGTGCCTAGTTGGTGTAAAACCCATATCAATTCATAAAACTGATATAATGGTTTTTCTGTGCTCCTTAAGAAACCATTAACATGAAAATCTTTAGCCGAATCTAAAACATTATTTTATAAGTTAGTTTTTATTTTATTTATACTTCTCTGATCACTTATGTTAGGTATCATTGAATTAGGCTACCATACTTTAATGTAAATGGCTGTGCTATGTTTTGTTTCCTGCAATTATTGCCTGTTTTGTTACTTTGGACCCTATTCTGAGATACTGATATTTTATTTGTGTACATATTGAAATGCCAATTTGATAAAGGTATTTCAATTATTTATTATCCTATCATATTATTTTATATTCATATGGCTTATCTTAGTCTTACTGTGCATTTTCTTACAAGTTTGATTTTCATTCTATTTGCATCTGTTGAATTTATTTTTATTTTCGTTGTCTCATTATAATATGTTTCATTTTGATCTGCTTATTCATCACTATTACAGATTTACAAGTGGAAGACAATATTGATAGTTGAAGAAAAAAGTTTGAAATACTAAATCCAGATATTCTATTCAAGCACACGGTTTCACTCAAAATATTATTCAATTTTACAAAACGAGGTTAATCAGTGGAGCAACGCACCACAAAACTACATCATTCAAGTATATTGATTAAACTATTATGATTTGCCGTATCAAATGCGTATTAGGCACAGCAGTCACCTACGGCTCATGCACCAAACTTTACAACTTTTTGACAAATTGATCAATTTGTAATCTAGTGGCATAAACTACAATTTTTTGTCAGTTAGAGTGGCTGTTGAGATGCTTACCTTTCATTGCCTCCTCTTTGATATTGATTTCGTCTGTAAATTGCCGCAATTTGTGAACGATTTCATAATTTTCCACATGATCTTTTCGTATGTGGATGATCAAAATCAAGATAGTCATACACCTGTTTTTCTAATTTTGGATTCAGTAAAGGTTTCATCTCTGAATTCAGAATCTTCCATTAAATATGGCGCTGCATCCAATCGACCCCATTTGCCCCTTTATCGAACCAAAATTTCAGAATGCCCTAAGAACATTAGCCACTTAGAGTCTAGTAACTACTACTAACACAAATTTGAATGTTTTTTTTTTAACATATCATGATGTGTATATTACCTTCAATTCCTCTACAACATTTTCGTTTCGAAGGTCAAGGTCTGGTTGTGTCTTGCCAAACTGATGTAGGTAAATTGTTTCGTTCCTTCTTCCATTCCCAAGCTGAATCACCGAATAAACTTAACTGAAAAATAAATTTAGTAATGATTTCTGACTTTCTCCAATTTTGGACACATGGCGGACAAAAATTAATAGGAAAAATCAAAAAAACACCAATCAGCAATTTTTGGTTCTTTTTTTTCCTTCCAGATATTTGACAAGAATCTTTCCTTCCATATGAAATTAAACAGTCTCAAACTTTTTGAACAGTAAAATCTCGATTATAGCTTATTTGTTTACATTCAGACAACAGTGAGGGGTGTGAGTAACCCCCATCCAATAATTAGTTGTCAAATCGGCAAATTTTAAAAGCAGTTGGCAGTCTCAAGTATTAACCGACATAAAAAAAGGAGATTATCAATTCAATGCGTATACTATAGGCCATAGGTTATTTTTATTCAGTTAGTGACAAATTGGAACACATTCACCGCTACCTGTTCATAAAAATTCTTTGGGGATGTGGGACTGCATTCAAGTAGTATACCTGTGTATGTTTTGCGCTATCTCTCAATTATTAATCTTTTCACTCATTTGTCAACGTCATAAAAAATCAAAACAATCCTCAAAGTTTCAACAATAAATACTTACCCTTTTTTAATCAAAATCAAATCATTTTATCTCAGTTTTATATCACTACAAGTTTTAAACTTTTCAAACTTTTGTATCCAAACTTTATCATTTTCTAAGGCTTTTTATAACTTTTTTTCAAAATCCTTAAAAGTTAAAATTCTTTACCAAAACAATCACGAATTAATTTTCAATTTGTTTTTCTCAGTCTTGACCAATAAAAAATTTCCCAATAGATTTCCCTTTGAGAAATCTGAGTATCAAATTCATTGATCAGTCCTTTTATATCTTCATAGAAGTCTTTGATCTTTGAATCAGTATCAGTGTACAGTAATTTTATTTTATTTCCATATCTTTTCTATAATCTATAATAAAAATCATACATGATCAAGGTTTTGAAATATCTAAAATAGCTACCCTCACATGAATTAGTTGATTGAATTTGATTACACCTCTTCTCATTTGTACGGCTGTAAGATTTTACCAAAAATATTTATTCTCAAAATTAAGTTTTGAAACATAGTTACTTGGTATATTTATTACCGTCAGAAATCAATTTCACATCAACGTGTTTTCTGACATTCATCATTGTTCTCCCAAAAACAGAATTATTAGCTCTGTTCGATAGGATTACAGTAACTTACACTAACTTACACTGGTAGGGATATCCCACAAATATTTAAGTAAAACTTGGCACAAAGTTATATAACATTCCTACATTTGTGGAATCGCCCACCTGGTGTAGATTGGTGTAAATTGGTGTAGTCCTATCAAACAGAGCTATTCATTAATTTAAAGAAACGTTTTTTCAAAATTATTTTTAGCCTTTTTCTTAATTCTGTATTTTTTTCAATATATACTTCATCTAATCAGATGATCAAATTTTCTAACTCTATAAATTTTTTCTAATTTCAATCCTGCTTTAAGATTCTGTTTAAGATTCGTGTAATGAAGAACATATTTCTTTTTATCATATAATGTGGTGAATAATTTTGGAAGTTGATTATTACTGACAATGTTTTCTGGACAATGAGTCGATCAGAATGTTTATCATATTATAATTTTTTAGGATATTTTAAATCTACTTCAAAAAGATAGCCAATTTTTTGATCATCTTTCATATTTTAAATTCTGTTTTTATCAAAATATTCTGGATTTCCCCATTCAAGTCCTCCATAAAGTGAGTATTTAGACATAGCCGATCCATATGAATTATTTGCATCTAAATATTGGATAAATACAGAATCATTATTTTTATCAAATTTCTTTCCCATATATTTATTATTAGCTTTGGCATATCTATTTGAACATAGAGAAATTCTCCTTGTTTAACTGTTCAAAAACATTAATAACATATCTATATCAATCAATAATTCTAACTTTTGTTTTGTAGTTTTCAACATACAATCCCAACCAAATCCTGGAGTTGTGTAGAACCAAACTGGGTCTAATTTATATATTTTAGCGATGTTTCTGTAAAATTCTCCATAATGTCAGTTAATAAAAGAACATCAATTGCAATTTTTTCATATTTTTGATATTGAATAATTCCATATTTCTTGAGCATGATGATATTCTCCATCATCAACATATTCATCATCTAATAAATTGTAAATTTTTCTTTTCAAGGTAGTTGTTTCTCATCATATTTTTCTAGTAAAGTCATATAAATCATGGATAAACTAATTCTTATTCAATAATTTAAACAAATACCTTATTTCCATCTCAGATAAGTTTTTAGGTACGGTTCGACCAACCCAATTGAAAAATTTTTAAAATGACATCTTTTCATAATTTGGTTAACTCAGCTAGTGAACTTGATAGAAATTTATAAGAATCTAAAAATCTCAAGTCAATATTATTGAAAATTATTTTACTTTTAATATTCCTTAACTCGGAATCATGTTTTCTGATTTTAATTTTTCTTCATTGTTTGGTATAAGTTTAATGCCATTATAATCATCTCCAAATTCTTTAACAAATAAATGAGCATACAAGACCTGAAGCGCCATGGGCAATATACTAGCCTCACAACACTGTTAAGTTTGTTATTAAGATGGAAACAACAAAACATTTGTAGTTGAGGCATGCCCCCTGAATTTTATCTGAATAATTTTTGTTGAACCTTGTCTTGAAAAATTGGGTTGTACTTTCATTATAATGATGGTAAGGTAAGGTAAGGGTAAAATTGTATGAAAGTTTGGTATTGTATGGTATAGTATGGTAAAGTAAAAAAAATAAAAATTTTTACATAAATAAATGACTTTAAATCAGATGATAAAAATATTAAAAAATATGACTTCAAAAAAACAGCATTAGAAGTTTTTCTTTGAAGTATAAAATTTCTGAGAAGACAATCCTAAAATATTTAAAAGAACAAAAATTATCCAACAATAAGAAACATATGTTATGAAATAACTAGAAATTTTCTAGGTCAATATAAATTTAAAAATTATGCAAATAAAGTTAGTAATAACTCTTGTCAAAATCAAAGTTAACCTAAGAGTAATATAAAAGGTAAAAAAATAATTTTACACAGCAATCTTCCAGCCAATCTGTTGATCTCAGTCATCAAATGATATTGAACTTCTTACTGCAGAATATTCATGACAATGCACTTGATTTATTTTCTGTAATTCAATATCATCTTCTTGTTAAAACCTTATATTTTATTACTAAATGAAGAAATTGATCCACAGTCAAACCTCTCAATACAATAACATAATGTAAATCAAAGTTGAGAATTAATATTTTTGTAACATCATCACTTTTTCAGCTTTCTTTCACGCTACTCCTACCATACATATGCAGCACTCTTATTGACATCAAATTTGCCAATTCATTTTCCAAAATTACCTCCTATGGTAAAAAAACAAA
>WOFM01000837.1:0-17784 GCA_011428145.1 Ericerus pela
GAACGGCTGAATACACCATCAATTTTCTATGCATCCACCGAAAATATAGAACGTAAGGCCTTCAATCCGAAAATAGTTATTTTCAATTGATTTTATGGTCCGAACTGTGGTAAGAAGTGGACATGAAATGACCTTAGCTACTTATCACCGAACTATCAAAACCTTATCTGGTACCCTAGCAATGTAAAGAAATAATGTCCAGTGTTGTCTTATATGCGTACATAGTCACATAATATTTCAAAAAATAATCTGCTTTCAGAGTCATTATTTAGGACATTATTCGATAATTATTCAACAAAATTATAATTTACATTATTACTCTATGTAGGTATTTATTTTTTTTGAAGTTTTGAATTTTCGACTCCCTGAAATTTAAGAAGCACTTCTAAAGACTAGATACCTACATAAAATACGAGTAATTTTCAAAAATTTTGAGAAAAATTTATTTTAAACATTATGATTAATGCGTTCATACCATTGTTCAAACATTGGCTGATTAGAAAAACAAAAGGAAAATATTAAATATCTGAGTTAGGTTATTTAAGATACACTTGGGCCAAGGTAATTCAAATTTTTTTCTTGAGAAAGCTATCTACAGCAACAAAATTACAATACTAATAAAATTTTGTAACCCTATGTTCAAGACAAAGCTATTTATATTCTATGAGATAAGTTTGGCGAATAGCAATTTTTGTTCGGCAACCATCAAATAAGTTGATCCAACTAATTTGCAACTATTTAAATATGAATGGAATAAAAATTCTCGAGAATTAAACTAACCATCAACGAATATTAGACGAAAAGAAAAACTATAGGCTTCCATTATTTTTTATCGTAGTCTATGAGCACGTTACTCGAATACTAATTAAACTGCTACACTAAGTATAGATACATTTTGCTTCTTCCAGGATTTGGAGAAAAAAAAAAGTTAGTGAAGTACCTACCTTAAGTTTTGAAAGAATGTCACAAAAGGCTGGTATTATTTTATTTCCATAGTTTTCTCTTTCGTATAACTTCTCTACTTTTCTTCTTACTCAACCCACACATGGCAGACAAAAGTGGGTTGTTAATCAGTTTCAGAAATATGCAATTTTGAGTCCATCCTTTATACTTCCTATTATGGTATAAAATAATTCATTGAAGATGTTTTTCTTTCTGACGTCATTCAAAGGTCGAAAAAAAAAGTGTATAATCCGATTTTTGCTGTTTTTTACAGGGAAATTTACCATAATTTATTTGTATCATTCCTCCCCCTCGTCATTTTTTTTATTTTTCGTTCATACATGAAGTGTACACTACCTATTTGTTATTTCTTCTACGATTTGATAGAATCAAACTGTCCGTAAAAAATACTGAGAAAATAATTAAGTACCAAAGTTTGTAAATTAATGAAATTTTCTGTATTTGCGAAAAAGTAGTTTTACTGCTAGCAAAATTTTCAAAATAATACTATTTTAATACAACGAAAGTAAATTCAACTTGTGCTTTTGTTTTTTTTAGCCTACAACTATTTGTTTTTTCATTCTATTAGACTACATACCGCGAATACTAGATAAAATAGGCTAATTTATGAGAGTGATTTCTGTCAACATTTTTAAATACACGAAAAATTCACACGATTAGGGCTTGAAATAATAGTATATGGATGGTTTAAATATTTTTTGCAACACCCACTCCAAAAACAAACGATTTTGCGCGTATTAACGTAAAGTTGAAGATTTTACCTGATTTTACCGCAATGTCGAAAAGTGAAATTTCGCGCATGCACAACTTGAGATTTGTTTAGATTAATAAATCACTTTCTTTGCTAGGCATGCGCACTATATCTTATCTAATATGAAATTTTTGCAAATTGGAACTTTTTGAAAAACTGAATGTCAAGTTGCCACCTTAAGTAATTAAACAGAACATTAATTTCAGATTTTAAACAAATCTGTCTTATTTCACTTAACGATTACTCAGCCACTATTTAAGCTAAAGAACGGCGGTTGATTTCCTGTAGAGAGGATAAAATTAAAAAAATTTTCAAAAAATTTTTTAATGTTATCTTTTTTTGTTTGAAAAATAAAAAAATAAAATAAAAAAACTTTAATGAATATAAAATTTACTGGTTTTTGGAATCTAGAAACTTCTCATTCACTCAATGATTTCTCATCCACTATTCAAGCTAGAGAGCTGGAGTTAACATTACTGAAAAGGAGAGAAAATTTTATCTAATTTGTTTTTCAAGTAATATTTTAATCATCTTTAGTTGCGTGAAAATAAAGGAAAGATTAAAATTCAAATTAATATAAAATTTCCTGTTTTTGGAATCTAATCTTTCCTCTTTCAATTAATAACTCCTCAGCAGCTATTTAAGCTAGAAAGCTGGGGTTGGTACTGCTAGAAAGAAAAAAAAATTTACTTAAATCTGTATTCAATCAAATTTTTTATTCATTCTTAGATACTTTAAAAAAAAAAAAAAAATGTACAAAATGAACAAAATAACGCAAGTTAAAGGAATAATTGCCATTTTTGTATTATTTAAATACATTTTCAAAATAATTTTCCAAGTGAAATTTATTTTTTGTGGATTGTTGCAAAGAATTGTATGTGACACTCTTGCGAAGTAGGTGTTTACTACTCGTGTCTAAATCACCTATTTTACGTACTTGTATCACAAATAACAATTAGAATATTTGGTAGGTACCTATTATATTTTCCCTAAGTACTTAAGACATCCGAAAGTTATGGTTTGATATTCAAACTATCGTAATTTTTGAGAAAAATATTGGAGAGACTTTTTCAAAACGTGTTTGACAAATAAGTTTGTAAATAGAAAATGAAAAGGCTCTTGTATAAATTTTGAAAGACATTTTAAAATAGACATTAAAATACTGACTGATCAATCCCCTTTAACATTCTTAAACTGTATCCAAGAGAAACAGGTGTAACTTAACCTTTACGTCTTTTAGCAGTTTTTATAAATTTGATGTAGGTGTTTATTCGAGATATTAGATAAATAATAAATGAGTTATCATCTTCAAAATAATGTAGCCTGTTAATGCAGACCTTGCAACACGCAGATTCTTCTAATTTACTGTCAACATGAGCTGATATTTCAGTTAATATTGCGAACAGGAAGACACTCGATGGAATAATGCGTCTGGAAATGGCGACAATCCAAAATCGTAAAAAAACCGAGTCGAATTCGCATGAAAAAGTCGAGTAAAAAAATACAACAAACGTTACTATGATAGACCGATCTGAATAATTTTAGGTTCCTACGAATACAAATTTTCAACCGAGAGATCAAAAAAATATTCCCCAGACGTTAAATATAAAAGTTAATATAAAGTTATGAATTGAATAAAAGAATAGTAAAATCATAATCCGCGATATCACTGACATATAGTCAGTGGCATACTGAAAGAGAGAAATTATTGATTCTACATGATTCATATTATAAACATCTAGCACTTGGATTTTTTTTTGCGTATTTTCACTGAAATAAAATTAAAGATGAAGAAACATAAAAAATTTAATTTGTTCATAAATTCATAGGTGGGTAGTAATGAATTGGAATAAGTTCTTTTGAATTCTATTGAATATTCGTCAAAATACGTCGATGAATTTCATGAATTGATGACAATAAATTTTATGCGCTCGAAAAGCGAATTCCTTTGACATACCTATAGGTAATATTATAGTGCTTCATTTTTTTATTCGTGAATTCCTTGTTTCGAAATCAGCCTCTGGTAAAGTCTATTAATGCTGCTTTGGATGTTTTATAAATTTTCATTGGAAGACATCCAATTTTCGAAAAATCTTGTCAAACGTACCAACTACAGGTACGTCAACAAAATGTCGAACTGCTGAGCAAAATGACCTCAGTTTCCAATTTTAGTCTACAGCAAAGCACACCAGGTTTATGTCAGCAGTTCCAAAAATTTTCTAATTCTGGACCCCCTAACACAGAAAATAAAACTTCACGGACCTCTCAGCGTAGAAACATTAACATCACAAACCCCCCAGTATATTGAAACTCATGGGAAATTTGTACATACCTGAATAAAAACACTATGTCAAGACCATAGCTGGTGAAAGACCTCCAGGGGGTCCGCGAATCACAGGTTGGAAATCGCTGACCTATGTCAATTTATTGGTTTTTTTTTATAAAAAATACGTTTACCTTTCATGATTGTGTACCCCTTCTGTTACAGGTGTTCAAAAAAATATTTACCAGACTTCCTTCAGAACCTAATTTAAACAAAATATATATATAGCCTAAAGAGGGGCCTGGGTTGAATAGAAAAAGGCTCACAAAGTGTAACAAAATATTTTTTAAAGTCATATGTGGGAACCGCCATACTTTGTCTAATATAAAATACATTCGCCAGTTATAGTAGGCGGTAAGATGGTTGTGTGGTCAAGTTCACCGTTTTTAGCTGGCGAACATGTAGGTCCCAAATTCGATTCCCCGAGCCGACAAAACCTACATCTGGTGACCCTTGACGTGTGCTGGACATGCACGCACCCTAGTGATGCATGGTGGAACTTACAACTCTCCTTCCTAACTTGAGTCACCGATAGATGGAACCCTATATAGTGGAAATAGAACCTGTATAGGTAGTTTAAGCCTACGTGTATAGGTATAAGAGGTGTTTCTGACTCCACCCAACCTCCCACAGCATCTAATGTCGTTCAACTCGTGTTGAGTCTCTCTAGGGGGGAGTGTGTGGGAAGCGCCATACTTTGTCTAATATAAAATACATTCGCCAGTTATAGTTGGTGGTGAGATGGCCATGCGGTTGAGTTCACCGTTTTTAGCTGGCAAATATGTAGGTCCCAGGTTCGATTCCCCGAGCCGACAAAACCTACATCATACACTCACACATGGTCAGGAGTGGAGTTTGAAATACTTAACTTTATATCAGCATTCGATAGATGGCAAAAAAGGGGCTACACTTAAAATTTTAGCTCTACATATTTTCTGTGAAATATAAAAACTCATATCAAACAATTCAAATTTTAACTTTTTTGACAAAAAGAAAGTTGTACACTCGTATTCTAGAATGATAGGTACTTAGGCACAGATTCGCTACTTAAGTAATATTTTATCTGTGACTCCATGAATAAGAATCTATAGGATAAACCTGGTTAAACATGTACTTAAGTCTAATTTAACTGTAAGAAACGTTTTAGAGCAAGTGATAGAAATACAGTCGTATATTTAGATTTTTCCAAACCAAACTGTCTGTTTTCAAAAAGGAATAAGAGTGCCACACGTTTTACTATGTCAAACAGATCAATCATGTCAGCCCTAAAAAGATTTTCAAAGTAAACAAAACAACCAACACCATCTCATTCGGGTGTCAGTGTATAAACTTGAAAGGTTTTGCCCTTGAAAATTTTCCATAAAGACAATGACCATGTGAAAAATATTCTAGAAAAAATACTTAAATTTTACAGAAAACTGTAAAACAGTCAAGTTCCGAAGCAGAAGTTGGTTCGACGATAATTAAAGCTTGACTGAAAGAAAATTCATCCAAATGATCAAAAAATAGAAATAATTTGTCGACATTTTAAAGCTCTATTTTCTCGAAATTTCTCAGTTACGGCGTTCGATAAAAAACGAAACGTTCAAATTTTTCTTTATTCGACTTAAGTTCTGGGCAGGAAAAAAAAAACAACATACAAAGTAAAAGATCAGATTCATGAAAAAATTTAAATGAGTGAAATTATTGTATTCAACCAAATGACAAGAAAAGTAATCGCACTACTGCCGACACCAACCCAAAAGAATTTTGTTTCAAATTAGCTAATTTCACAGAAATAAAAAAAAAAATTTTCATTACCTATCAAATTTTCATCATTTGATGCGGTTAATATTAATTAAGTATTTTGTCTTGTCCAGCTCATTGAACTGAAAAAAAAAAATCTTACATTTCTATAAAGTGAAGAACTAAACTACCAGCATAAGAATTTCGAAAATTAGCCAATTCGAACTGAACTTCTAAATTCATTATTATAAATTATATTTTTGGACTTGATATCTCGATAAAATAATTGATTTTAAAATTAAAATATTGAAAAATTTATCAGTATACCATAAAGATCGCGAGAAATAAAAATTCAGTAACAATGGGAATATAATTTGCTTGGCAAAATACAAATACTTTTTAGCAACCTTTTACACAGTGAAAGCAAATATTTTAGAATGCGTTCAACGGAAAAACTTCTGTGGTTTTTAGTCATTAATATCATTACCCAAAATGCTTTCTTGTCTAGAAATATAGAGGTCATTGATTTCACAAGTTTCAAAATTAAATAAGAAATATAAAACGCAACGAAATTCGGTGAAAGAATGCAAAAAAAAGTTAGTAACCTACCTTTAATTACCTACCTATTCTCGTTAAGAGAAAAAACTTTTTTTTTAATGTCTGCCTCTTTTAAAAAGCTTTTGAAAAACTATTGGACATCGAGGGCATGATGTCCAATAAATGTTTATAGGATTGAATGAGAAATAATTATTATAAAACTAATAAACACATATAAAACATAGAGTACCGAATCAGAAGTAAGTACTGAATAAAATACAACTTGTCATGATTATCATCAGTAAGAGAAGAAAAATATTTCAAATAGAAGAACATTCACAACAACAACTAGACGTAAACAGCGGCAGTGTAGCCAACCAATACTCTGATAACGTGAAATCTTTAACAAAAACTTTTCCCAAAAGAAGATTACTCTCAATTTTTATAATACGTATAGGTACCTACCTTCAGAAGTCAAATTCGGTTCTTTTTTAAAGTTTGTTAGGCCTAAGTAAATGAAAAAACTTTTTATGAAGAAAAAGCTGTAAGTAGGTAGTTGAAATAAAATAATATTTTAATTGAAGTATCTGAAAAGAACTCAACTGCTTATGCCACTAATTCCACTAAGTCGTCACGTTTTTTAAATTATTGTGAAAAAGTTAATTTGACTCACGACCTAAATTGGATTAAAACAAATAGGTGTAGATAGAGCATTGAAAGAAAAATAAAATCATCGTAGCTACCTATTTACAGACTTGATCAAGACGTATTGCACGCATTATTTAATTAATTAATGGTTTTAGGACGTATGTTCTTCATAAAATTTTCAAGCTTAAAATTTGATGAAAGTTTCAAAATTAATTTTTTTTTCCCTTGTAAAGGTGGTAAAATGCATGTAGGTAATTATCAAATTAGACTACATTTCGCCTGCTGAAAATAATCCAAGTTTTTCTCCAAAATGGTTATTCCGAGAAAAAAGAAAGATGTGAAGTAGGTACTAATAAAGCCTCAAAATTTCTCGCAGTTTATATGCTCAACAACTTATTTGAGTAATTTCATCCAGTTTTTTCTTCCTATTTAAAAAAAAAAATAAATTCAGAATTGAAATAACTCGGAAAGTTTCGTCTTCCTACACATTCTTCTACTTTGTTACGTGAAGAGAACATAAAATTACGAGTAAATTATAGGACTTTCCAACGAAACAGCTAAACAAATTCAAATTCTAAATTAGTCCAAATTAAATAATTTCTCAGTTTTTGAATAATATCCAAATTTACTTCTTATTGACCGTAATCTTGTCCTGTAATATTATATGCCAAGAGAAGCTCAAAAGATAACGTAACCGAATCAAGTTTTCAACAATTTCTACCTTCGGTTTTTAATCTTGAATAATGAAAAATAATTTTTTGTGCACTAAACGTACAATTCTTGAATCACGTATAGCGTGCACAAAGTGGCCAATTCTAAAGCAGCAGGATGAAATATAACTGTACTGCATGCTGCCCGTACGTATGCATCATGAAATATTCAGTGACTAACGAGAATAGAAAAGTCCTTCAGTCGTGTAGGTCAGGGCTTGCCAACTAGCAACCTACGAGCTATGTGCAGCCCGCGATGCCGCCTTTTATGATCTAAGAAGTTATTTGAAGAGTTTAAAAAAGAAAAAAAGAAATAAGAAAACTAAAATTAATAAATGCACCAAATCGACCTCAACAATCACATTAAAAGAGTTTATGTAACTTAGGATGTACCACAATAAGTAGCCTATTGCCTATTTGTCAAAGCAAACTTTTTTTACTAATTTTATCTGAAATTATAATATCCGTTTTTAACTTTTTGAACTTGACAAACACTTACTGGTCTGAAACCAAATTTACTAAGTTCAAAATTTTTTCTTTCGATGATAGAGAAGTAAGTTGGAAAGCTCTGATATAGGTGTATGGATAGGTAGTCAGATAAAAATAAAATCTGTCTCATCATTTAAAAAACCAGAAAGGAAGAGACGTAATCTACACAGACAAAGATCTTCAGCATACGTGCAAATAACTTTTCATCCATTTCAGATTTAAAAATGAGGACACAGACATGCACTGGATTAACATGGATGAGTATCCATACACTTATATGATTTGAGGTAAAAGTAAGGCTCATTGCTACTAGGTTTGCGCCAGAAGGTGATATAAGATCAGTCGCCATTTTAGGTTATTTTTGTCGACATTAAGTTTTCTTCATTGTTTATTATTACTATACAATAGTTAATAGGTATATAAATATATACGTATTTATACATTCAGTAATATCTTAAGAAGAATAACACAAAATGGAGGATCACCTCTTATCATTCTCATGCACATACCTGGGATTAAAAAATCTTAGAAAAAGTAGTCTTCACTCGTGTGAAGTTTGCAACACTCACCGTTGAGGAAATGCTTAATTTTAGCATTCATTATATAATTTATTTAGGTACTATATTTTAGAATCATAAAATAGAAAATAGTCATTCATGACCTAATTCAGATTAGGCTGTTTCATGAAGTAAGGGTTTAGATTTTAAAAACTTTTTATTGAGGGAAGGGAGAATGTAGAGATAAGGCAACTTTTTTATGTTTTCAATTAATTTTTCCTTTGGTTATACATTGGAGTAGGTATCCGCAATATTCTGAATAATTTGAGCTCAACTTCATTGACACGTTTTGACGTTCATATTGCTGTAAAAATGATAAAAATGCATAATTTGAAAATTTTTGGCAATTGTTGGTCATATTGGGGAATATTTGACCGTTTTTTGGCGTTTTAGAAAATATTTTGTTGTTTAGCAATGTAAACGCTGAAAATTATCAATTTTTGATAAAATTTTATCGATTATCGTATCGCTTTGAGAAAAAAAAAAGTACAATTTAAAAAAAAATGTTTACGTTTCTAATTTATTTCATTTTTTTTTTTTTTTTTGCCTATTAATTTGTATTCTTGGGTATTGCATTAATATTCAGCCTTGAAAATCCTGCATTTTGATACCCACATTGATTTAGGGAATATAATACTTTTGGTAGAGCACTTGTTGGCAGCACTGATTCTCTTCATTATTTGTATTATGTAGTCGTTCGTCTTTGTATCTGTTATTATTCAATCTACTTTTTTTTTCGGTGCTTATAAGATGTAAAACAATTTTTTGTTTTTTTGTTTTATATTCTATTAAAGATTCTTTATTGGTGCGGTACACATGTGTTATGTTTGTTCATTATATTATCATTTCGTCGACCATTTATCACTTCAATAATTCCAGAATATATCTTGTGGACATCAACCCCCAACGTCTAACAATTATTTTCGACGCATGATTTAAACATCGATAAAGGAATATTTAAGTGCTTATTTCACACTTCTTACAACATAAAATAAGAAACCCTAGTAGAGACTAACGGAACTAAGATCTAGATGGTATGATATACGAAATTTATAGAAACTGTCAAGAAAAAGTGCAAAAAATTACTAAAAGAAATTACACCAGCTGAAAAATATTAAAATTTCATGTGTTTTGTAGGACATAGATTATTTTTAAGCTGATAGTTTCAGAATTAAACGAAGTCGGAATGTTTTTTGTTGTGAAATTTTATGAGGTAGGTACGCACAAACATGTCTAACAGGAATGGGTTGTTACATCCATGATTTATTTTCAGTACGTTCTTTCACCGAGCTTCCGTCTTTAAGCAGATTTTTCTAGAGTTTATTTTTTTATTTTTAATTGTAATAATTTTCCCTTCTCGTAAAGATTTTTTTTTTTTTTTTTCAGAGGAATTTCTTTTTACGCATTGTAATTGCCGTTAATACGCGAATTCTTGACCTTTTTTTTGAAAATAGGAATATCTTCTTTCACCAACTGAGCTAAACTGTGCAATATTGGCTTTTAATTTTGAATAATTTTGAAAATAGTTGTACAGGACTATAGAGTGAACAAGCATTCCATCTTAAACGAAAGTAGAGAAAATTCATTCCCGAAAAGTTTTCTTTGCAGAGAAAAAAATTGCGTTCTGAACGAAAAGAAAGTCAAAATAACGAACCTTGAAGCGTAGTACACTATACTTACTTATTATTTTTGAATTAATTCTTATCATCGTTGCAAAGTTAAAATTTTCGTTTTCACTTTAAGAATGAAAAATGAAGATAATGAAATTAAAAAATTTGTAATTTATTGCAAATTCCAAATTATCAGACCAAAAAAAAGGGAAAAAAAGAAAAGAAGAATCTTGAACCCTTACATCTATACCATTAACAAGAGTCAGAGTTAATCCAATTATTTACAAGTATTTTAAAGAAAATTTCGTGAACATTTAAAAAGGCTAGAGCTAAAAATGAATTAAAAATGAATAAAAAAATGTTTTTCGTTTCCAAACGATTTTCCGGCTGACGTGAATACCAAAAAATTCAAAAACTCTTTTCATAATCCCACTAGTCTACTTTACCATTCAGAAAACATTGAAAAAATTGTCTCACCTCACTTTAAGAATCGTCGAGAATGACTTATATTAGCATTCAAAATATTGATTTTATGGTATTCTTTTGGGGTTTCTTTTTTCTGCGGTTTGTGATGCGAATTAACTGAAAGAGTTCTACCTTAGAGAGTATTGTTGTTGGCAGCGTATTTTTTCCTTTACCAAGACCAGTTAACATTGAAGAAAGTAGAATAATCAGATTTTGTTCAAAAAAATTTATTCATACTATATTTTTGAGACGTATTTTTGTTGTGAAAATAGTTAGCGGTTTGCTGATGCAGCCTACCATTTGTTTTTGGAAGCAATCATATCATCTCCGGAAAGTTTATTTTTCTGGAATATATAATTCTTGATAGTCATAAAAGATTACATATCTGAGAAAAGCTCACAACAACGAATAGACCCTCATCCAACGTGTTTGAATTCTTGATAGAATATCCTGGTATTGAATCTGCGATTTTTTTTTTTTTCACTTTAAGGTGTAAGTATATACCATATTGGATGAGTAGCTGGCAGTATCCTCTTCTTTCCTTTCATGTGATTAGTCTTCCTCACTGGTGCTTGGATTTCCAAGATGGTTTTTCACGTCAAAATTTTCACTTAGTTTACCTATATTTTTTTCTAAATATAAATAAATGTTCTTAAAATCAACACAGTAAATATGATCGGTGATGAGATATAAATTAATGAGTTAATACAAATAAAATAAGTATTGTTATGTAATATTATGTACTCATAATACTACCCAATATTAATAAGTTAGGTAAGATGAATTTTTAAAAATACACTTTCATAAGACTTGTAAAACTCCTTCCACAAAAGACCCGTGTCCAAAATTCCGAAATAACATTAAAAAAATCTGACGCTTTAGGGATTCAAATTCAAAAACCATCGATTAAAAAGCTTAAAAAGCCATTTTGTCGCTGCTACGTGCCATAGCGACGGTTAAAAAAAAAATAAGGAGAAACTCGAGTTTAAAAAAATCACTTTGTTAAGGGTAATTGATAAAAACTAAACTCGATTTTAATGCTCCCAGATGTCAGTACAAGAACTACGTTACATTTTATTGTGTTAGTGACTTCGATAAAAGTGTGTATTAATCATTTTGATAAGGGTAAGTCAGGGTTTAAACTCACTTCTCAATTCTCTTACTCCTAATCTGTATTCTGTAAAGTGGGAAAATTTTAACTTTTAGGGAATAAATCAAAAGAAATAGAAAAAACCACAACACAGTGTTTCCCTTCAGTCAACTTTTTAGGTATTAGTTCATAGAGAACAAACAGACTTTTTAAGAGTATAGATGAATGATAATCAGTAAAGGTTTCAAAATAAATTCCAAATTAAAGTTAAAAAAAAATCAGTATTTGAGAATGTATTTTAAAGAATACTTGGTATCTTAAAGAATACTCGTACATACGAATGTTTCTATTTCAAAAATATCATTTTCGAATAAAATTTACAACAGTTTCATTTTCACAATATAATTTTAAAAAGACACAAAATTTTAAAGCAGATTTTGTTACCTCAAATCAGGATTGTAACATGTCTCTTGAATCAGATGGGACAAATGAAATTTTAAAATTGTGGTCTTCTTGGGATAAGTGCAAGTCCTTTTTAGCATATTATGGAATAGTATGAGACAGATCTTTGTATTTTTGCTAGCCCGGGTAATTAAACACACCAGCTGGGGCAATGCCTTCATTTGCCTACTACTGATTATTCGAGCTTTCCTCAAATTAGAATTATCTTACTATATATTAGTTCAATATTTTATGTTTTCATTAGTCCGAAAAAATTGTGGTATGAATTAGTATCTAGCGATTTGTGCTCCAGTTGTAAATTAGGTAACTTATCGATTAAAATTTTCTGGTATCTTACCATTATGCCTTATTTATTTTTGTACTTGTTTATGTAAGTACAATAAAACCTCGTTATAACCTTCTCAAATAGGATGTTGTCCTGCATAACGTAATGTTTTATTAAGCTCCCTTGATTTCACAAATAAAGTCTATGTAAAATTTCCCGTTAAGAATCTGGTTAAGAAATTTTCCCCCATGTTACCTTTTTAAGGAAGGTCCGGTAAGGTTCATAATTAAAATTTTCTAATTTTTTAGAAAATTGTTTTATGTTTTTTTTAGTTTTGATCCTGGAAATTAAATAGCTTCTTCAGAAAATTAGTGTGGCACTTTCCAAATTCAAATTCCAGTTTATAAAATGTGCTGAATGTTCTACACTTTCGATCATATAGGGTGGACATAATTATTAATAACACCATAATTTTTGTTACCTTCAAATTTTCCCTCATAATACATTTTGAAAACATGGTATTTTGTTTTTTCAGTTAAATTCTGAGTTTTTTTATTTTCCATATTATATTATATTTTTCTGCAAAATACATTTTTTCGCTGTGGTCTTTTGAAAAACATATTAACGAGGTCTTACTGTATATCTATTTAGGTAGGTACAATGCAAATCCGTAAAAGAAAACATACTTTTTCATTTGAAATAACTAAGTTGAAGTGCAATGTGCATATTGTATATGGTTTTGAAATATACACTCTATGCTCAATCCAAAGCTTTTTCTAAATTATGAGATGCGTAGTACTACTTTTTTCGATATACGTATTTACTTAAATCAATATTTTTGAAGAAAAATATCTCCGAGTCAATGTTAATGGAACACTCTGTATTTCTGCCTCAGTTTGTTTTTGTCTTATCTAGTCTGGCACCTATACAAAATCCAACACTGCCTCTCATCAACATCATTTTGTTATTTGGAATTATTGGAGTTAATTGAATCTTGATCACATTGTTGAATTATTAGTAAAATATAAAATATAAATGAGAACACATATTTAACCACAAGAAAGCTGTTTATATTGTACATGACGAAACATTGTCTCATAGATAATTAAGTATTATTTCGTTAATAGATAGGCATCTCTTTGTTTTTTTTTGTTTTTTTTTTTTGATAAGGGTTCAAAGAACACAGAACAACCACCAACAGCGCTAATATCACTGTTTATTTTTTTATTTTACTGTTGATTGAATTTACTGGCTACCTACCCATAGTTGGCACAAAGATAAAATTTGATTATACTGAAAAACTTATTCATTTTTATCAAATAAATGGACAACTTTACAGTTATGAGCAGTATTTATCTATGATTATGAGATACGTCATATTATAATCTACAAACTGGAATTGTATTCAATGTTAAGCCTGTTAATGGACAATCTGTTATATGTCGGCTAGTTGGCTTTGAAATGTTGCCAAAGATTCATGAAACGAAGAATAAGGATATTTAGCACGTCTGTTTAGAGAAAAGGGGAGAACAATAAACACATTCAAACCAATAGCAAATGAATATATTTTTTCATTAGCAAAAATTTCATATCTAATTTGCTACAATTGAGAGAGATTGATGTTCACATTTCACAAAAATTAAAATAATCAGTAGGCAATTAATTAATTTTAATCGGATATCATGATTCATGAATTCATGGTAGTGATAATAATGAACAACAATAACAACAATTATTTCCAAATTTTGTCAATCAGTGCTTCGGTTGGTTGTTCTGGAAACTTGAAACAGTTTTTCAACGTTAACACAGAAGATAACACCCCGCATTCATCATCTGTTAAGGTCATGCCATAAGTTACAAGAAAGGTTATCGCGAAAAAGTTTATATAGCAAAACATAGAAAAATATAAGATAGCCAGAGAATAGTGACATTGGTTGTATTAGTCAAGAGTTTAACACAGTAGACTCCAATACGAGCCAACAGTAATTTCCAACAGGAATGCCACTGATAACCGCCCTCCGCCACATTGGGCTAATTAAGTACGTCTTATTAAATCATTGAAAAACATTAGGTATACGGTTAGAACTACCTCCTGTTCAGAATTTAACCTCGAATGCTCGTACTGTAAATAGAATTTCGTTCATTCGTTCTGGTAAATCTAATTTCTTCCATCTTTTCAACAGGCATCGATTCACGAAGCACTGTAACAGGAGTATATGAAATCGAAAATCTTAGAATGTTAAGGAAAACTCGTAATTCCTACTGACGTTACTCCTGTTTGGTCGATACTTGACTTTTTCTTCTTTTAAACATACTTGTGGCATTTCACGCAGTTACATTTAATTCGGTTAACATGCGCCGAGAAGAAAAGGGCATATCCGATGGGACTTTTGAGTTTTCTCATTTTCATGTTACGCGATTTGCTGTTCCTCCCGAATACGTGAACAGAAAGTTATTCAGAAAATTAATCTACACTCTTGCTATTTCTCGAACGAAAAAAAAAAAAAAAAATCATCGATTCCAAGAAAGAAAGTTGGCAACTGTAAAGAGTATGCAATTCAAATTTTCTGCAACTTTTATCTACACAGCGCAAAATTACGTAGGTGTTGGAAAATTTTTACCATTAAGTTAGGTACTTTTTTTTTCTTTCATTTTTTTTCACACATTCTCTCTTCATCTCTTACTCCGTCTTTCTATCTATCTGTCTGTCTGTTTGTCTGTCTGTCTCTATCTGTCCCTTCTTTTTGGTTAAAAACTGTGCAAAGGAACGTCAATCAAAAAAAAAAAAAAAAAAAAGAAAAAAGAAAAGAACATTTCATTATTAATATGTATTTAATTTCAGCTGGCGTACTGTCGTTTAATAATCTTCGCAAAAAATAGAAATTAATTTTACTTCACAGGAAGATTCATCCAGAAACTGGTATTTCGTATTCGTACCTACGTATAAGTACCTATACATATTTAAAAGTATGTATGTAACACAAAATTTAATTTTTTTTAGCGGTTAATATATTAAAGAATAACGTATAAGGTACCTATAAGGCTATGCATCAAAAGCGTTTGTCATTTCTACGTGATTTCGTTTAAAGAGTTGAAAATATTTGATATAATAGGGTGAAGGTTGATTATTTAGCCGAACACGCTATAATTTTCGTAACAAGATCTGCGTTTATGGGGAAAATTAGACGAGTCGAGAGTTGATAAAGTTTGACGATGAAGGAGTAGTTTGTTATGTTGTTAGGTATGCTGAAAGCGGAAGAGGAAGCGGCTTGTATTTGGAATTTTGTAAAAAAATCGTAGGTACATCAAAGTGCGTAGGTGCGACGAAAAATACGTGAAACGAAAGAGGATTTTCGAAAGCATTTACATATAAATTGCTGGCGATAAGTTGAAGCTGAAATCAAATTCAGATGGTGCAGTTTCATGATTATAGTAGGTACGGTATTGCCGTTGGAAATTTCTTAGTTTTAATTAAAATTAAAATTTCTGTTGCGTAGTAAACAGAAAGCTTGGAATTTTTGTAATATTGGCACTCATATTTCAACCTGTACAGTATTTCTCTAAATTTTACCAATCCTTCCCAGACTATTCTGTTCTCACACACTGCTATAGTCCTTCACTTACAGGTCTATACTACTAATCCTTAGCCCCTAAATGCCCTTAGTTTCACTCCGAATCGTTAAGGCCTCGTAAGTTAATCTATCAAAACGCTGAGTTTTTCTGGGATGGTGAGTACACAAAGGCAGCAAAAAGTAAACTACTTGAAAACTTTGTAAACTATTAAAAAGTGAATAATCAATTAGTTCGATTCAGGACCAGAGAAAAGTTGGTGTAAATACAGCTTGGGCTTGGTTCAAAAAGTAAAGTTTTCGGATCAAATGAGAATTTTGTGAGCCTAATACATGAATCGGGAACCGATGGCTGTGAGTACAAGAAAGTTCGAAGTTACCAAACTTCAACGAAGAAACATTAGGTATTTCAGTTTAATGAATAACTTTTCCGACAGATTTATAGCATCTCTTTTCGCGATCATGTGAAAAAATTCTAATAATACTTACAACAAGATGTGAAAATTTGCCTCATTGTTGCCTACGTTTTATTCTCTAATGAACAAAAAATGGGCGAATCTTCGAAAATTGAACAATTAATTTTCTTTTTTTTCATAAATTTTCTATTTTTTCTGTACCCTAGGTATAGTATTTTCATCCATTTGCACTGAATGTCGTAAACGTGACTTTGAAAAAGTATTGAATTTATGTCCTTGATTTCGTAAAGTCAAAAAATAAAATAAAATTTAATTGTTACGAATGATACCGTTGACCAAGCTAATAATTATCAAATTATGCCAGAAAATTTTCTAAAGATTAAAAACTCTTTGATCTAGAAAAGGACCAATCTTTTATAAATTTGTTGCATCTCTTATGATTTCAACATTGTGTAAAAGTGATTGTGTTACTAAAAAATGGCGATTAAATAACAGTGGAGTTGTTCTTTCCAAATTTATTTACTCTATACCTCTTATCAATAGACACGCTAATAATATTATTTCATTATGTATGAAAGTACTTGCACTTGAACAGGGATTTAGTATGATCTTGATGGAATAATATCTTAAACCATCCTTGCCCGATATGTGCGGTGGAATGAGGGGAGTGATTCATTCACCGATGCTGTAATAGGGGTATTTTGTTTTCTAGATGATATGGATTGGTTGTTGAGAGGATCTTATACATTAGAGTATCAACCCAAGTACAACTTATTGTTATGTACAGAGGTAATTCCTGGACATACCTTTGAGACCACTCTTTCCCTATGATGTTCGTATCGTTCACATATTTGTATCATTGAATTAATTTTTAATTACCTTTGAAAATTTCTGTTATTTGCGTACCTCCTCTGTAGGTGACCCTGGCCTTTGGGCTTGGTATCCTAAGCATTAAATACGAATGTACGTTGATTCTGGTTACCTATTTTTGGACTTCACAAAAATGATCCTAAAGTTGAAATTGCTGGGATAGACCTTCCACAATTAGATCGGTTCTTTATTAACAAATTTCGATCGGAATTGAGGAGATGAGTACATCTCATCCATAAGTTGGCACTACGAACGATTCGGTAAATAATTTTATGCGTGGAAATCATAGACAGACAGTGCGGCGTATACTTAGTCGAAGATTGCACAGAATGTT
>WOFM01000839.1:0-16557 GCA_011428145.1 Ericerus pela
ACCCGGATGAGACGGGGGATCTAGCCTTAGAACTTTCACGCTTCGACTTTGATGTCATTTGTACATCGCACTTGAACGAATCATCAGGTGTAAACTTATTGACCTCATTCATAATCATTATGGTCACATTGGCTCTAAGCATGTATTATCTATACTTTGTAAATATTTACTTTTCCCTGTATGACATATCATGTATTAGAATATTGTAAACGTTGCTCTGTTTGTACTAAAAACAAAACTCGTCGTTCTCGTCTCCTTGGTAAACTTGGTATCCTCGGTCCTGCTACTCTCGCCCCTTCGAGATAATGTCCTTGGACACTATAGGAGGTTTTTCCTACCGTTCTTCTTCCTTACGCTATTGTCACCTTCTTGTGGATCACTTCACTCGTTTTCTCCTGGATCTCTGTACAAAGGGCCAAACTGCTCGAGAGATGGTCCGTCTTATCGATTCGGTGCAGCAACGAAACCAGATAGGGACGTTGCTCACCGATCAATATGGCGGACTCTCCTCGGATGAGTTTTGGTCATATTGCACAAGATCTAACATACGCCATATTTTACTGCAGTAGACAGCCCATCATCAAATGGTTTGAACGAACGCCTCAATCAGACGTTGGTAAACAAAATACGATGTGTAAAAAAATGACCCTTCGTTATCCAGTCAGGTGTCCTGGGCAACTCTCCGCAAAACGATGTGTTGACCAGTACAACTCGACGCCTCATTCGGTCACTTCCTTCCCACCATCTTACTTACTCACTGGTGTTCCTTCCACTCCTCTCCCTCCTCAGTTAGTTGATCCTCCGAATTATGAAGCCGATTTGTTAACGGCCTTTAATAATACTATCAAGCATCATGAATATAATAAGTCGATTTTGATAAAAATAACTCGATGTTAACCTTAAGCCTGGTGATCTAGTTTACATTCCATGGAAACAAGTTAAATCGTGACAAACTCGATCCTGTACGTATGGTCCGTTCCCTATTATAAGAGCAATTTGAAATAATGTATTCGAAGTTAAGGTAGATGGTAATAATGATCATCAGTTTATATCATGCCAATAAGAATGTCATTAAAACCTAATTAACTCGATTTGTAATGAGTGAATTCCTAGTTTCCTTCTAGTCATTCTTCGACTTTCTTCCTCTCAAAATGAGTGGGAAAGGGGGATGTAAGACTACTTACTCCGCCTTATCCTTCGTCTCGTAATTCTCATTTTATTCTCTTACATTTTTCTCGTCATCCGTTCTCCATTTATCATACATCACGTATCGACTGGTCTTGCCGATATCATGATGTATGCACACACCCACCTTCGGTTCATGTTCTTTCGCTCTTCACTCAGTTCGCTTTTATCGCTTGTACCTAGAGCTAGCTTTTTTCATTGTTTTCTTGTTACGCACTTCTGAAGCGACTTCGATTTAGAATTCGTTTATAATAATAAAACTCATTCTTCCGTAGTCGTTCGTGTGCTTAATTGACATATCTTATACGTATATGTTCGTAATTATGTCATGCGTTACGTCATTTCTTGTCTCCGTTGAGGTGATAAGAAACGACGCAGTGCGTTTGGTACCGGGTCGTGACATTACCGAGATCGTTATCAGGTAATTGATCTCGGCCCGTACAATGTATCTTACCTGTACGTACGTACAGGTACGAACATACAAACGCACCAGTGTAAATTTGTTTAACGTCATAGAGACAATTATTGCCAGCCTTTGGGCGGCGACTGTCGTCGAGGGGTGCGAGCCCTATAACCTCATACGAGTAATGTCCCCACAATGGGAAAATGGTATCAGTCGTTTTCTTTTCTCATAAAATGGATGCATTTCCTTGTCATCTCCACCGCTAACTCAATTGTGAAGTCAATTTTAACACTCCATTTGCAAGCAAACTGGGTAAAAACTCTCGCCTTTTGTGGGTTAGAACCCGAAGTACAGAAATGAAGAACTACATCTTTCCCATAATGCAGAAGCGAAAGCGATAGGAGTAACTGATGAAAAATCAAGTACGTGCATTCCTTGATAAATGATAATAAACCAAACCCGATCTTAGCACACCCAGGTGGCTAGTACAAGAACTATGTTAAATTTAGTCACGTTAGGCTCCGTCTACTACAAGAAACAGCAAGTTTTCTGTCAACATCGAACAGTACAAAAGAAAAAAAGTATTTTGTTTCTGTTGCTTGCTGTTGGCTATGTAGGCGTTGTCATAGTAACTGAAATAAAAGTGTATAAAAATAGGTGATTTGAATGTTACCAGTGTGATGGTTGAGGCAAGAGCCAAAGGCCAGCGTAGCAATTCACTCAAGCAGATATAATCTTCTTCCCTAGTATATCACACATAATATTTTATTATAGCCACCCTAAAAGTGGGTTCAAAGAGGGAAAAAAAGGGAAAAACATTCTTTGCAAACTGGCTGTTCTGTCTATAATAGAATTTCAATTTTTTTGGTGAAAAATATCTTTACTTGGTTCAACTTATTAATAGTATACTATAACTAATTGGGTTCCACATCTCATTGCAATAACTGAAAAAATATCAACTCTCTAAACTTTCTTTTCACTCTCTTGAAAAATAGCATTTTTGGTCTTCGACTAGTTTCGTTTTAGGGTGACAAGTTCTACGGGATGGTTTTCGTGATAGTGTCAGTTCTGAGAAGTAAAAACTCAAATAAGTGCGAATTTTAATTAGCGTTGAGATCGATGAGAAGAAAAATAACAAGTCGATTTAATTTGATCGAAAATGAAACATATATTAACAACAGAAATAAAAGTAACAAGATGGCGTTGGACGAACCTGCGAATCTGATTAATAAAATATAATGAATATAATATTGTTAATCAGTGTTGCCCTACGAGCGATTAAGTCTATACGAGTGAGTGGCAGTCAGTATGTGCGTGCGATGAGGTGCGGGGAATTGGACCACAGCCCAACAATTGGGTTCGAAAGTTCTCCTTGGATGTTATGGTTCAGGACCTGTTCTTTTGAAAACTTGTTTTCAGTTCTACTTTTTAGGGTTGTAATGTAAGTTCAGAGAAGTAAAAACTCGAACAACTGGGAACTATAAATTAAGTTAGAAAGTTTTCATCGAAAGTTTTATTTAAATTCCATCCTGTTGAAAGTGAGTTCTCAGTTCTCCATTTCCACTCTTTGAAGTGTTTTGACCTTTTTTTTGAGTCTGTATTAAGTTGTCTGTCACCTGCCTAAAAGGGGGGTAATGCTATTAGTGTACCTGTTATAATATTTGTTACCTACAAGTTGTTGTTTTTTTCCTTTTTCAAGTTCTCGTTACACTGGAGCAGTGCACGCATTATTTTAACTGGTCGAAAACCAGTCATCAGCTCCTTCACATTTAATTACGATCTGAATAAAGCTCGTCATTTGATTCGTATTTTGACATCAATAACACCCGACAGAATATTTTATTCGCATAACCCAAAGTTTTACGCGACGAAATGAGTTCGGTTACCACGAAGTGGTTGTTATTCTAAAAATTGCAAAAATCAAAACTTAAACAAATGGTTCACTGGATCTGGTGACTTCGAGTAATAATAACTACAGTGTTGTCACATTCATTTGACGGAAATTGAACATTTTCCTCCAAATGGAATTGAAACATTAAATAAAGGAAACAGTCGCATTTCCGAGTTACAGAAGGGCACCCCTAGTTCCAAAACGTTTTTCCTTTAACTTGGCGTCGATTTTTACATTTCTAATGAGCTTCATCGTGTCGTACGGGTAATGAAACTGACGATTCTCGTCGACACAAACTGATTACTATTTTTTTTTATAAATGATGTCATTTTTTTCTTTTCTCTATTTCTTAACTTTCTCCATCTCTCTATCTTTATGTTTTTTTTTTTTTTTTAAATTAGGATTACAAATTTATATCGATTTTTTTTATCACAGAGCTTTTGGAAAATGGTTGTTCAAATGAAACGAATCACTGCGACAAAGAAGGCGTACGATAATAGGTCTACTTCATTACCATAAAAACCGCAGAATCGTGACTTTTTTCGACACTGAAGGATTGAAATATAATTTCAAACGATCGAATCATATAATAATTTATAAATCGTAGGTGGGTACGTTACTCAAAATCTTATATAATATAAAAGCTACTTGTCTGTAACGCTTATCACGTGACCAGTTTCACAGATATAGTTGGTTAATTATATATTTGATTCTAATTTAAAATCATTTTTTTTTTTCGTAATATATCAATTCACGCGGTTAATTGATAATTCCGATATATTTATGTAGATCTGTGTGAATTATTGCTGCTCAGCAGCATAGGTGCTCTCTAGTATTTTAATATTCAATTCTGTAAATTAGTTCTAATCAGAAAAAAAACTGCTACCTAGCTGCTTACCAAAATGTCTACCAATGGAAAATAATTTGGACCTACCACTGATGACTGAAAGTGAATGGATGGTACAAAATTGTTCGTATTAAGCCTCTCCCTCACTGGCTAAAGATTCCCATTCGTACTCAGTTTGCTTTTAAAATGGGATATTAAAATTGACCTCACAAAAAGGTTTGGGGCGGGGATGATGAAAATTATCCGTTTCATGAAAAAAGTAAACGATTGATACCATTTTCCCATTCTGAAGTAAATTTTTTTTTTGTGTATATGTATGTATCGCTCAAAATTTTGTGTTCATGGTTTTCAGAAAACTATGAAATAGACAGAACTTAAATTTTCAAGAGAGACAGTTCTCATGTAGGAACAGGTATGAAAGAAGTTTGGTGCTTATCGGTTATTAGTTTTTGAAAAAACTGAAAATTTCTGGAAAAGTTATTTTTCCAGAATTTTGAGAAAATGACAAAAGGGGTGGAATTGGAACATTTACGATAGATTCTCCTTATGTAGGTGCAAGTCTAAAGAAATTTGGTGCTTATTAATTTGGGAGTTTATAACAAAACTGGAGAAGAAAAATTGTTGGAAAAAAATTTTTTGATCACGGTTTTGCAAAAACTACGAAAGGGATGCGGCTAAAATTTTCATGAAAGGTATTCCTCATATGGGACTAGAGCTGATGAGGTTTGGTGCCTATTGGTTCTATGTACCTTAGTGAATTAGTTTACAAAAATTTCACTCCTGCTACGCATTCCACATAAATCCATTGGAGCAACATGTTTTTTCAATCATATGTTTCAGTCAGTGTTGCCAGTATAAAAGTTCCATAAATGAAAAGTACCTTTTCAAACTCAACATTTCAGTTAGTGTTACCAGCATAAAAATTTTAGACTTGAATAACACATTTCCTTCTGTGGGGTGATTTATGAATAATTACGACCAATTTTTCTTACAGCATGGCTTATTCAGTTTAGTCTTTGGTTTAGTCCTTACTATTAATTTTGTTTCTTCATCATCACTCATTAGTCATCATTTAATATGAACTTAACACCTCTTAACAATATCACATTAGGTGCTAAATTCTGACCATTTCCTTATATACTTTTGTAACAAATGTTTTTATACCAATATTTCAGGAAACATTGGCCCCTTAGCCACGCATTAAAACTTTTTTATACAAAACTTAAACATGTACATAAACGTTAAACATAATATAGATCAGCTATCTTATGAAATTCCGCAAAACATTGCTGCCATTTAAATTCATTTCTCAAAATTCTTGTATACATTGCTACACAACTTCTGTCGGAAATCATTCAATTTAATCATTTAACTAAATATATAAAATTCTAAATTTCTCATATTGATAATTTGTGTTATATTAATTATATAATCTAATGATGCGAATATTCACAAACATGGTATCTACTCTTAACATGAAAATATTTGCACATAATAATATGGATAGACTAGGTATACTCCCTCATTTTTTAATTGATGGCGGCTGATACTTTCTTCATAATGTTCTATGAACCTTGGTGTAAGTGACAGTTGGAATACAAATTAGGATCTTCATAAACATAAATTATGTTGGGAAGTGTACTAAAAAATACTGATTATTAACTTTTTAGCCCCAAGTAAGTAGTCATCTGAAAAACAAGTTTAATAGCTACAAAGTATTTGATATATATTTCACTGAATTTTGATCAATTTTCGATAATTTTTGGGGAAAATAGCTGAATAATTCTTCCTTAACTCGTTCAATCATTAGTGCATCCACTCTATCACTTTAACACTCATATCTTAGGATATCTCAGGATCTAATTTATCTACAATGCTAATTGAGGGCTTTCAACACTTAGCAGAACAATGTTAATACTATGAGTCCATAACCATATTTAATTAGTTCAATTTGAGGGATGTTATGAGGTAACATTAATTATTTTAACCTCCAAATTTGCATTGCTCTTTATACACATCACTATTATTCTAATATGCAAGATTAGCCAAAAATTCGATTTGCGGTAGTTAGCAATATTATTCACCAAAGAAACATTACTAAAAATTTTAAGGTTCAGGGGAACACCAAACAAGTAAACATCTAGACCAAGAGTAGAGTGAGCCTAGTATCAGTGCGCCAGTGATAATAGTGAATAAATATCTTGTAAATAAGGTGGTACGGCGCCTAAGACCAAGAAGAAAACCATCATTTTCTTGGTCTTGATGTTAATTTCATCCATCTCTAATAGCCAGGTAAAACTTAAAAATAACAAATTTTCCATCGAATGAAATTTAACTTGAATTCTAGTTATAGCCTAAAACATCAGATTCTAAAAAATTTAGTCCCATATAGGTAATTGAATGAAAAATGAAAATTTTTTTAATAATACATTAAATTTATTGAAAGCCATTATTTATTTTTATTAATTATCATTGTTGTTAATATATTGTATTATTAGTTCCGCTCCTACGGACAAAAAGTGCAGAACCAACTGAGTTTTATCTTTTCGACTAGTACTTCCGTTTGAGAATAACAAAACTAATTTTTTCACAAATCTAAATAAATTACGTTGAAAATTACAATACAATAAAATATAATCACAAAATTCTAGAAAGAGAAATTTTCCCCAGTTAAAGTTGTCTTAAATTGTGCATGAAAAAAAAAAAAACACTGTAGCGCAGCAATACTCCGCCATAAAACTCAGTAGGCAATTTTCAAAAAAAAAAAAAATCTAAGTTCCAAAAGATTGAAAAAAGTGTAGAAAAATATCAATAGTTACCGACGTCTAACAATACTATCGATCTATTGATGTTTTATTGCTAAAAAAAGATTTTCCAAGACTTTCTTGTTTTTCAGTTTTCTCGGAAGCTACAGAACCAATAGAGACCAAATTCCTATTAAATCTGGTCCCATATGAGAATTACCTTTCGTAAAAATTTTAGCTCTATTTCTTTTGTAGTTGTTTCAAAACCATAAATATAAAATTAAAAAAAAATATTTTTCTTTTCCAGTTTTCTTGGAAACTATTGAAATAATAGGCACGAAACTTCTATCCGACTTGCACAAACATAAGCATAATTTATCGTAAAAATTTCAGCCCGAATCTTTTCGTTATTTTTTCTGGAAAAATTCCTTTTTCAGGAATTTTTATATTTTCAGTTTTCTCAGAAACTAATCAACCGATAGGCAACACACTTCTTTCAGACTTGCTCCTATATGAGAACTACCTTTTGTGAAACTTTCAGCTCTATCCATTCTGTAGTTTTCTCAAAACCATGAACACAAAATTTTGGGCCATGCATACATACATAAAAAATTAGGTCAAAATGAGAAAATGGTACAAATCGTTTTCTTTTCTCATGAAATGGATAATTTTTCATCATTTCCACCCCTAACCATTTTGTGAGGTCAACTTTAATACTCCGTTTTCAAGCAAACTAGTTAAAAATCAATTTTATATAAAAATGTTTTAACAAAATACTTCAGCCTTGAAATTTTGTTTTGATCAATTCACGTTTTTTGCGCTCTCGTGGTCAATAAAAAGCGCGCACAAAAGCTATTTCAGAAACAGTTTCGCAAGTCCAAACCATTCGCCCAGATTTGAGATACTATCATAATTTCTATAGGGAGTAAAATTTATGGGCAACGTTTGATAGATAATTGTAAACCGAAACGCTTTCTTGGCGATAACTTAATAGTTCCGAGTATTTCCAGCGGTCACACAACCCACCCTTTGCACAAAATACAATTCTTTGAAAAGCGAACGTCGTATTTTATGACAATATCGGACTCTGGTTTTCGTTTTCCCGGTCGACACTTTTCAATTATTTATGAGCGCAAATCGTCGTACTTGCGAACATCGAAGCTTCATAAGAACTGTCTCCACAAAGTAATACGATCGTCTTATTGATTTTGAAATTAATTTCGCCTACGCTGCGACGTACCCATCCTACGTAACGCATTAATGTTTAGATGACAATTTGTTTGCAAAAATTATTTGTTGTTGTTGCAGGGGAGGGGAATACATAATTATAGGCAACTACGCAAGAGAACTGAGTAACTGGAAATTCTGATAAACAAACGAGTTAATTAGAGCACCGTTTAGTGACATTTGAAATTGAAATGTGGTGCTACTCACGATTGATGAATATCCCATGAACTACCAGGAAGACATGGGTAAGACTTCAAAGTAGATTATTACTATAATCCAGTCAAGAAAGGGTTTCTAGAAATACCTTTTGAAACAGTTGTTTTTTTTTACTTCGGGGATGGTTTTGGAAATGTTTAAATTGGAGATGAATATAGTAGAATTTCACGAAACTGCGAGGTGAACTACTTCAAGGCATCCCAAAATGTGTCCTTTTGTTCGGTTTATTACAAATAAGTTATACTGAAAACGGTTAATCGTACGCCAAAAATAGATAATATGACTGTACAAAAATAAATTTGAAAAATGTATCGATGTATCGCCAACAATGAATCCTGCAATTTGAAAAGCAAACATTATGACGTCGATTTATGTCACATCAGAAGTGATACTTTCTACACGATTTTTTCAGTCACCGTTATAGAACTTTGTATATCATGTATTTGCCTCAAAAAATATAAAAAATGTGAAAAACAAAATATCTACTAACTGTTAACTTTAATTCAAAACAGAAATCTTCGAAACTTTTGGTGTACGTACTCGTAGGAAACTTTTTAGCGGGTATAAAAATGTAATTTTTGAAGGTACTTGAAAAAATTGTGTGAAGCTCGAAATAATTTTTAGCAGGTTTTCATTTGAAAACATGCTTCATTTTGTGGTAGCTTTTCTAAAATAGTTCAGTCAAATCATCATCAAAGTGAGTGAGAAAAAAATTAAAACACAAATTTTAACTATATAAGGGTTGCTGAGTGAGGCTCCTGGAATACATACTAAAAGTTGCAATCTCCCCATATCTTAAATTTTTTGGGACGGAGTATTCATCTACCAAAATTTGGTTTTTCACTTTTTTCTCTACAAATTATAATTTTGTGATAAAAATATGTCAGTACAAAATTGTTCAACATGAAATTTCCTACGAAAAACGTTACATGCAGTTCTTTTCCCGACTCCCCCTTTCCCTCCAGGGAGTCTTGTAAAAACCGTTCTTTAGTGGTTATGTATTCAATAGTATTATATGGGAGATATCACTCATAATTTTAATAATGTTTAGATAATTTGTAAATTCAATAGATGTTTTCTAACCATCCACCCCCTTCCATAACCCATTCCAACAAAATATATTATATACAGTTTTTTTCCCAACGGCCCCTTCCCCTTCAGAGAGTCTTGAAAACAATAAAATTCAATGAATATATTTGTTTTGAAGAATCTCGGAAAGGGAATGGGGTCGTCAGACAAAAAATTTTGGAAGTGGGAAGGATGGTAAAGGGTTATGGAAGGAAAGCGAATGGGTAGAAAATATATATTTGGTTTACAAATTATCCAGATAGTATGATAGTTACGTTTTATTTCTTATATTATTCTATTGAATATATTCGCTGTAGAATAGTTTTTTCAAGACTCTCTGGAGAGAAAGGGGGCGTCGAGCAAAAAACTGTATGTTATCTTTTTTGAAGGAAATTTTATGTTGAACAATTTTTTACCGACCTATTTTTATTACAAAATCAAACTTCGCGGAGGACAATGTGAAAAACTGAATTTTTCGGGACAAATATCCCCGATTCAAAAAATTCAAAAAGTAGGCAGGGTATAATTTTTGGTATGTTAATTTGGAAGACCCACTAAACAATCTCATATAGTTAAAGATGGTGTGCTTATGTTTTTTTTCTGTCCGATTTGACTGGACTGCAAGCAAGGAAATATCCCATATTTATCCATTTTAACTGGCACCATTGCTTGAATCTGCCTTCTCTGCACTAATGTCCATCTATCTTTCTGTCAATTTTTGGTTTCTTTCATTCGTCCGTTTCCTACAAGAAACTGTTTCTACTATGATGCGAGTTAATGAGCGTAAATGTGGGATTTCGCCTCTCATTCATGTTTACACGTACTGAATGGGAATTTCGTTCATTGCAAGTGAACTGGAATAACCCTGTGTCTAGGTATCTACGTACGCAGATAGTATCTAGGTACATAATAATTATATTCTCTCTTCTATCAAATTTAATGTATATATATAGTACACGTTGCGATTTTTGTCCGATAGTCACAAACTTTTGTACAGATATTTTCATCCAAACAATGAGATCGTGGTATTGATTTTAGTGCGAACCAGCCATATGGTAAGGCCTGTTTGTTTGATTATGTTCATTTCTGGAAGTTTAATGGCTCTAAAATGTACAATTTTCGTATGTTAGAAGTAAAATTTGAAACTGACCTCGATTTTTCACTATTTGTACATTCTGTTGGATTTCGTAACAATTAGTTTTACGGTTCATGCTTTAGAACTGTTGTAAGGTTCGACAGATTATGTATACAATTTATATGTCAGGTTAAACCTTGAAAATGATTTAGAAACCAAGAAAATTTACTTGTTTTTACGAAGATTGATTTTCAGGCCTTTTAAAACGAAGCAGTTTTTATGAAAAAATGAGTAGGTACGCCATATTCAAATCACGTGAATTACTAGGTAAGAGTAGAAGCTGGTACCTACTTCATTTGTTTGATAAATCGATACTCGAGTAGGGGAAAAAACATCCCTATTTTGGATACTGCACTGGTATGATACCCTAATAGTCGTATAAATCGTCTACATTTTTTCGACAGGCTTTTCGTGATAGCCGAGGTCACGTGGGAATTGAATGCAAAAAACAAAATAAAAGAAACAAGGATTCACCCTAATTCAAAATATTTTTGGAAGAGGGGGTAGCTGAAAATACAAAAACAATGAAACGACGAAAGAAGTTTTTAATTTACTAAAACGATTTTAGTGTTTTACCCCAATTTTTTTTGGTAATGTTGCAGTTAGGCGGAAGTATTTCTTAACTTTGTTTACTGAAAAATTAAAAATTAAATGTGTATTAAAAAATAAAATGTTCATTTTACGCGGAGTTCTTACGATTTTTAAATATTTACTAATTTTTGACCAAAAAATTATTATTTTTCGATTGCATGAAGAAACAAATTTTCTGGTCAATCTTTTTCATCACCAAGAAATTGCTAACTCGTAATATTTCTTATAAAAACTTTAATAACATGCTCTCGATGGTAAACCAAACTTCCAGTTCTTCTTTCTTCGCAGAGCATCGACTAAATTAAAAAAGGTTCTCCGAAAAAATCGCAAATAAACCCTGAAACAACACTTTTTTTGTATTTCTCTCAAGAAGTACGTGATATTGTTTCAGTATTAACAGGTATAATATAATAGCCCACATTATATTTTTATTTTGATGTTCGTCAACAATTCCGAATAAATTCGCTGGCTTTTATGAAGAAGAGCACATTTTATGGTGTCGTTCCTCGAACCCCCATAGTTCATTTTTAATTTCTATAATAAAAATGCGAAATAAAACGGCAAAATACATTTGCAAGGATTAAAAATCACAATCATTCCGATAACATTAGCTTTCAGAATTTTAAACATGAAAATTTGAGAGGATTTACGAGACTTGTTTTTTTTACACTCACAAAAAATGAATAAAAATCTGTAACACAATTTTTCTTAACTTGGTTATAATAAGTTGGTTATTGTTTAGTTTTTGTAGAGAAAAAAATACTCCCTCGAAAAGTAGGAATGAAAACGAGAAATGTTTTACTTATATCCCCTCAAAACTTAAGCGAATGAATGAAAACTAACTTTCTTTATAATTACTACAGCATTTATCAAATTCACTCATAAAGTGATGGGAGGGAAGCTGAATTAAGGTTCTCAATATTTAGAGAAAAATAATTGAAGCAAGTATTTCTTATATTCTACACCATTGATGTTTTCGTTTTACATGGTGATAAAGGGGCCTATTTCTTTAAGCCTATTCCGTTAAGCATTTGAAAACTGTGCAGATATTAATACGTAGTATATTATGCAACTATGGAGGAGAGTGAGCAATTTATTAACTATAATGTACTAACTGCACGAGTTAATAAATTGCTCATTCCAACCGAGTTACGTATAATATTTTCTACCTCTTGGTCATATTTGAAGAAAACATGGTTATAAGCATTGAAAGAATAATGAGGTTGATAAATTTAATTGAAATTATATCAAGCAATTGTTCATCGAGTTTTCATTACTAAATAAAGGCACCATAATATCAATATCAACAAATTTATCAAATCTGAACATTATCTTGTCAATATCAACAAATTTTTAAATCTTGGCACTTGTTTCATTTACAATCACAACAATATACTAATTTCTCATATTTTCAGCACAGAAAGGATTTTTATTCTTTTTCTTTTTTCTTTCTCAACATTTCTAGCTACACTTATGAAAGTAATAGACCGGTTTAAGAAGTGAAGTTTACAAAAGATAATTCTGTGTACTTGAAAATTAAGTAAAAATATAAGTCATTATTGGTGGAATTTAGTCAGTGTGTGGTAGTTAGACGTCTCCAATAATCCCAATATTTTCAAACTTTTTCACTCATTTTCAAAAACCAAAATTTTGCTTTGTTTTCCATAAAAATTTTATTAATTTTCTTCTTTAAAACTAAACTTTAAAAATTCTCAAATCCTAGTGTAAGAATCTTCTTGAAAATATAAAGATAAATTTAGACGCAAGAAAAGTGAGAACATCTGTTCGATTTGGGGCACCGTGGGTTATATCAAACTACTTTTTAAATTTTTTATGAATAGTTTTTAATGGTTGACGAAGAAATTCAGACGCCTCTTTGGTTTTGCCTGGCGTCGATTGGCGTAGAAATTCCCCTTTATTTTTCATATTTTTTCAATAAATATAAGTCTTTGATCTTCTCTTACTCTACCAAAACGGATGTCGTCAGAAATAAAAATAAAATTCCTTCTAAAAGATGCTCTCTGGCTATCTCTATATTTTTTTAATGCATTTTGGTTTATGGTTTTCCTATTCTAAAGAAAAATTACGAAATTCAGACCTCCAATTAGAAGAATCTAAACCAACTATAACTTTGTTTCTTGAAGTTGGAGGCTCATACAAGCTGTTTTCATGGGTATAAAACAACATAATACTGATTCTTTCTCTCACTTTTTTCTATTCTTCAGCTAGAGTTACATAATATTTTCCACGATATTATTATAAAGTATTCTGTTGATTAATAGTGAAATTGCTGAGGTCACGGTCTATTGGTAGGTTTTGATTCAGTATCAAAAAAATAAAGATGAAGTTGTCCCCTATTGAATTTGGGGATATTGTGGTATGCGACCCTGGGTGGCTCAATCCAACCCAATACATAGCCTAACATAGTTTTCCCATAATTAAAAAACCACTCCATTGAGTGTTCCACGAGCATCTCCACCAACAGAATTTGGTGAAGATGCGAGTTAAGGGCCCCAAGACCTGCTCAGCTAGCCAGGTGATCGATTGAACCGCTTTATACCATGCAACAGGGAGGAAGAAAAAAAGGTGAATTAAAAGAAATTTACCTCATAGCTGAGTGTCCGAGAAGGCGTCTTTTTCCAAAAAGAGCAGCCTGAGTTTACCTCAATTGATGCCTCGAGCGGGCCCGATGCCCGCGAATATAAAATTAAACCATTATAAAAAAATAAAAATGTATTAAAAATTTCATCTTCACAAAAATGTTGACAAAAAATAATGAATCGACCTCGATGGTCGATGACAAAACGAAGGATGAATATTACAAGATTCATAATAAAATATTAGAGTACAGGAAAAAAATATAATTTGGAACAAAATGGCTGGGGATTTTCCGACAACCGAGGTTGTACAGTGTCATTGCCACCACTAAAAATAAAATGGTGGTAATGAAAAGATCGAAAGTAAAAGAAAGGGAAAAACGTTTAGGCTACGTAGCTAGGCTAAGAGTTTAGCCTAGCCAGAGACGCTCACGGCGTTTTAGTGTATAATTTTAATTTTAATTTTATTTTATTTTATTTTTGAGGGAAAAATACGAAAAGTTTTTTGAATTTTGAATTTAGGGGATGGCCTTCCATAATATTTTTCTATTGTCTTTAGCAGTTTAAAAATAAATGAAAGGAAATTGAAGGAGAATTTTCCATTTTTTAAATTTAGAAACTTCTCCTCTTTTATTCTATGATTCCGCAACCTCCATTTAAATTAGCGAGCTGAGGTTGGTATCATTGAAAAGAGTAGAAAATTTGGATGAATTTACAATCCATATAATTTAAAAATTGACGAAATAAAAAGCCCAAATTAATGAAAAGTTTATCTCTCTAGTATTGTTTAGATATTTTCAGGTTTACACATCAATCCATAATGAATAAAGCCACAGGAGCATACACGTATTTTTTTATTAAGAAAATCTTGGCTCCAGTTCAAATTAATTTTAGAATGGCCTGTCTCAGAGGATGCAATTAAAAAAAAAGCAGTAGTGTCCCGTGACATCACAATCCCTAGCGCCTTAAATACAAAATTACTACTAAATTCAGTACAGAAAAGTTGTTCGTAACCCATTGCGCCGTACACAAGAAAAGGAATACTTCAAGCAACACGCTCCAGCAATTTTTTGATTTAAATTTCTCTCTGTAACTACTAAAGCAATAGGTACCAAAGTCCTATTAGAGCTGCTACTTGTTATCTTAATATATCTCTCACAAAACGCTCCAACTTGCCCCTTTTGTGGTTCTCTGTAGTTCTCCTCAGAATCCTGCTAAACCAATTTTCCAGAAATTTTTTGTTTTCCAGTTTTTCTAACAATTATGAACAAATAGGTAACGAACTACCATCAGATATAGTCGTATATAAGGTCTATATCCTAGTTTTCTGTTAATATTATATTTTCGCAAACATCCACACATTTAATCGCTATAATTGAAAGTCATATAATGCCTACAATAAAATCGACTCGTTATTTCAAATTATCTTATCTTTGTTTTTACCCAGTTTGTTTGTAAACATTGCATTAAAATTGACCTTACAAAAGTGATAGCAGTAGGAATGATGAAAATTATCCGTCTTACGAAGAAAAAAATCGATTGGTACCATTTTCCCTTTTCACCTAATTTTTTTTATATACTCCTATATATAATTCATATACCGGTGTACCGTCTAAATTTTTTGTTCGCGCTTTTAAAAAAATACAAAATAGATTGGGCTGAAATTTTCAAGAAAGGAAGTCTTTATTCTTTGCATAAAACCAAATATAATAGGTGTTTGGTGCTTATTAGTTCAGTTATTCGGTATAATCTGAGAAAACTGGAAAACTAAAATTACTTCAAAACTTGTTTTTGCAAAATTTTAAGGCAACTAGGAAAGGGATTGACCAAAAATTTTCACGATACATTGTCATTATATATATGCAAATTTCATAGAAGTTTGGTGCTCGTTTGTTCCGTAGTTTTTGAGAAAACTAGAAAACAATTACTAGAGAAAATTTTTTATTATGGTTTTAAAAAAATTACGAAAGATATAGAGCTGAATTTTCATTAAAAGCTAGTAGTCTTTATATTGTTGCAGGTTTGATGGGAATTTAACTAACTTCTATTAGTTCAGTAGTTTACAAGAAAACTGGAGTACAAGAAATTCCTAAAGAATTTGTTTTTCCAGGATTTTGAGGAAATTATAAAAGGAATAGGGCTGACATTTTCATGAAATGTAGTTCTTACGTATAACTTAGTCTGATGGAGTTTGGTGTCAACTGATTAATTAGTTTCCGAGAAAAATGTAAAATAAAAGAATTTTCGATGAAAAGCAAGTCGGGTGTGTTGTTTGAAGTATATTTTCCATATTTACGGCACAAAAGGTGATTTAACTTTACATATTTTACTTAAAAACATATAACATTGAAATTTCGACGGATCGATATGTTTTTTAGATATCGATAACTATCGACAGATTTTTTTTTTCAGTTTTTTCACACATTTGGTATTCATAGGGATATGTTTGTTGGAGAATATTATTGTAGATGTGAATTGAAACTGGGTTTTCTAGCGAAGTATTGCTGCGCTAGAACTTTTTACTTTGGACTTACAAGTTGCGAAGCAATCAAATAATAAATCAAGTTCAAATTGAAGGTTTTATTTATTTTTCAGTAAAGTCATTTTACATATCCTGAATCTAAAAGTTTTCATTGTTACCAACATTTTGTAG
>WOFM01000840.1:0-78306 GCA_011428145.1 Ericerus pela
AGCGCATTTAAAGAAGTAGCACCATTTATCTATAATAGTGTCTAACCCCTCCATATTATCAATAGGAAACTTGGGTAGTTCAATAAACTAAAGGAGAAGTCCTTTAAATCATGAGAATAGCTATTCTTATCTAAAATAATATGATGAGAGAGATATTCTTTTTTATCAGGAAAGATAATATAATCGCTAATAGCAATGAAGATAACTTCTTTTAAATTAGCATATAATCCATCTTGACCTTGTCCTGCAGATAATTGTCTAGAATAAGCTTTAGCTGCATAATACTGAGCTCTCTTCTCAAAACCTTTGGAAGGAGATACTTGCATCTCTACAATGATTTGAGTACCATTGTCTGCTTTACACAGAACATCTACAAGAGATTGTTTTTTATAAGCAATATCAGGATCCTGTACAGGACTTAAAAATGATACATCTTTAATAATATCACCATCTTTAAATCCCATAATATCATTGATAAAATGAATAAGAATATCTTTATTCTTTTCAGAACCAAAGATTTTCTTAAAAGCTATATCATTTTTAGGGTCAAGGAATTTAGAGACTGCCATTAGTAATCAACATTATGTAAAGGTTAAATTAAACTTAATATCCATTATAGCACAAACGGCACCGTCAAGTTAAGTAAATTAGTATCAAAGAGTACTATGTTTTTAGATTTCAGGCAGCAAGAAGTCTTTGAGTAGCCTCATCCCAAATGGATTTAGCGGACGCAAATGCAATTCTTTGCTCAGATGCTGTTTTAGTATATCTTCCAACATTTACAGCAAATATATTTCTGACTTTTCCCATCAGTGATAATGTATATTGTACTGAATTAGGATGCTTAAATTTAATCAGTATCTTTTCTTTTCGCCTAGTTGGCTGATGGGCATTCTCAACACGATTATTAAGCCTTTTATGAGTGCGATGCTGCGTCTTAGTACACATATACCTAACTGGTTTAATACAGCTTTTTAGCTTATCAGTCACAATAACCCTTGGACAGGGGTAGTTACACAGTAATCTTGATAAAAACCGAATAGCTGATGTCTTATTACGACGTTTCTGTAGCAACACTTCTAATTCATGTCCCTCAGATTCAACAGCTCTCCATAATATAAATACTTCACCTTTGATCTTGATATTCATCTCATCCAAATGCCACTTATCAGTTGGCTCTTGCTCCCTCTTTCTGATAACATCTTGAAAGTAAACTGCAAACTTACAACACCAAAATCTTACAGTCTCATGACTTAAAATAATACCTCGATAAGCCATCTGCTCTTGAACATCTCGGTAACTATTATTAAAGCGATGATATAACCATACTGTATGGCTAATAACGCTTGCTGGAAAACGATGTCTCTTCGGGGCTTGAGTAATATGCATAGAGGTAAAATCTAAGAATAAATTGTTACTACTATTCTATAAATCATTCCTTTCAATCTCTCAATACTTAATTTATACCTAACTTAACTTGACGGTGCCATTTCTATCTCACTTAACTTGACGATGCCCTTTCACTTCTTGACTTCTACAAATAATTAATATCTTTTTGTTCTTCAAGCAACCGGAGAGCAATTTCAACTTGAGATTTAGTCACTATTATAATTTCTCTATTTGCTCTTTAGTAAGTCCAGTAGATTGAACTATAGTATCAATCAGTACTCCAGATTGTTTTAGATTTTTTGCTATTTCAATAGCTTATTTGCTCACCTCAGCCTTCCCTTCCTCCTTCCCTTCTTCAGCTTTGCCTTCAGCTTTGCCTTCAGCTTTGCCTTCAGCTTTGCCTCTAGCTTCAGCAGTTTCTATAAGATAGTGTTCTGCAGCTCTGTTATCTAAGATACGCTTAATTTCTTGCTCGTAGGCAAGTAATTCTGTCTCATTCCAGTTAAACTGATTTAATGCCTCATAAGCTCGTTCTATGACAAGATCACTACCGATAATCTTTTGTAAATCAGCTTCACTAGTGTTAGCTGCATATTTAAAGAAGTAGCACCATTTATCTATAATAGTGTCTAACCCCTCCATATTATCAATAGGAAACTTGGGTAGTTCAATAAAACTAAAGGAGAAGTCCTTTAAATCATGAGAATAGCTATTCTTATCTAAAATAATATGATGAGAGAGATATTCTTTTTTATCAGGAAAGATAATATAATCGCTAATAGCAATGAAGATAACTTCTTTTAAATTAGCATATAATCCATCTTGACCTTGTCCTGCAGATAATTGTCTAGAATAAGCTTTAGCTGCATAATACTGAGCTCTCTTCTCAAAACCTTTGGAAGGAGATACTTGCATCTCTACAATGATTTGAGTACCATTGTCTGCTTTACACAGAACATCTACAAGAGATTGTTTTTTATAAGCAATATCAGGATCCTGTACAGGACTTAAAAATGATACATCTTTAATAATATCACCATCTTTAAATCCCATAATATCATTGATAAAATGAATAAGAATATCTTTATTCTTTTCAGAACCAAAGATTTTCTTAAAAGCTATATCATTTTTAGGGTCAAGGAATTTAGAGACTGCCATTAGTAATCAACATTATGTAAAGGTTAAATTAAACTTAATATCCATTATAGCACAAACGGCACCGTCAAGTTAAGTAAATTAGTATCAAAGAGTACTATGTTTTTAGATTTCAGGCAGCAAGAAGTCTTTGAGTAGCCTCATCCCAAATGGATTTAGCGGACGCAAATGCAATTCTTTGCTCAGATGCTGTTTTAGTATATCTTCCAACATTTACAGCAAATATATTTCTGACTTTTCCCATCAGTGATAATGTATATTGTACTGAATTAGGATGCTTAAATTTAATCAGTATCTTTTCTTTTCGCCTAGTTGGCTGATGGGCATTCTCAACACGATTATTAAGCCTTTTATGAGTGCGATGCTGCGTCTTAGTACACATATACCTAACTGGTTTAATATAGCTTTTTAGCTTATCAGTCACAATAACCCTTGGACAGGGGTAGTTACACAGTAATCTTGATAAAAACCGAATAGCTGATGTCTTATTACGACGTTTCTGTAGCAACACTTCTAATTCATGTCCCTCAGATTCAACAGCTCTCCATAATATAAATACTTCACCTTTGATCTTGATATTCATCTCATCCAAATGCCACTTATCAGTTGGCTCTTGCTCCCTCTTTCTGATAACATCTTGAAAGTAAACTGCAAACGTACAACACCAAAATCTTACAGTTCTCAGACTTAAAATAATACCTCGATAAGCCACTGCTCTTGAACATCTCGGTAACTATTATTAAAGCGATGATATAACCATACTGTATGGCTTAATAACGCTTGCTGAAAACGATGTCTCTTCTGGGCTTGAGTATATGCATAGAGGTAAATCTAAGAATAAATTGTTACTACTATTCTATAAATCATTCCTTTCAATCTCTCAATACTTAATTTTATACCTAACTTAACTTGACGGCTTAGCCGGTGCCATTTCTATCTCACTTAACTTGACGATGCCCTTTCACTTCTTGACTTCTACAAATAATTAATATCTTTTTGTTCTTCAAGCAACCGGAGAGCAATTTCAACTTGAGATTTAGTCACTATTATAATTTCTCTATTTGCTCTTTAGTAAGTCCAGTAGATTGAACTATAGTATCAATCAGTACTCCAGATTGTTTTAGATTTTTTGCTATTTCAATAGCTTTATTTGCTTCACCCTCAGCCTTCCCTTCAGCCTTCCCTTCAGCTTTGCCTTCAGCTTTGCCTTCAGCTTTGCCTCTAGCTTCAGCAGTTTCTATAAGATAGTGTTCTGCAGCTCTGTTATCTAAGATACGCTTAATTTCTTGCTCGTAGGCAAGTAATTCTGTCTCATTCCAGTTAAACTGATTTAATGCCTCATAAGCTCGTTCTATGACAAGATCACTACCGATAATCTTTTGTAAATCAGCTTCACTAGTGTTAGCTGCATATTTAAAGAAGTAGCACCATTTATCTATAATAGTGTCTAACCCCTCCATATTATCAATAGGAAACTTGGGTAGTTCAATAAAACTAAAGGAGAAGTCCTTTAAATCATGAGAATAGCTATTCTTATCTAAAATAATATGATGAGAGAGATATTCTTTTTTATCAGGAAAGATAATATAATCGCTAATAGCAATGAAGATAACTTCTTTTAAATTAGCATATAATCCATCTTGACCTTGTCCTGCAGATAATTGTCTAGAATAAGCTTTAGCTGCATAATACTGAGCTCTCTTCTCAAAACCTTTGGAAGGAGATACTTGCATCTCTACAATGATTTGAGTACCATTGTCTGCTTTACACAGAACATCTACAAGAGATTGTTTTTTATAAGCAATATCAGGATCCTGTACAGGACTTAAAAATGATACATCTTTAATAATATCACCATCTTTAAATCCCATAATATCATTGATAAAATGAATAAGAATATCTTTATTCTTTTCAGAACCAAAGATTTTCTTAAAAGCTATATCATTTTTAGGGTCAAGGAATTTAGAGACTGCCATTAGTAATCAACATTATGTAAAGGTTAAATTAAACTTAATATCCATTATAGCACAAACGGCACCGTCAAGTTAAGTAAATTAGTATCAAAGAGTACTATGTTTTTAGATTTCAGGCAGCAAGAAGTCTTTGAGTAGCCTCATCCCAAATGGATTTAGCGGACGCAAATGCAATTCTTTGCTCAGATGCTGTTTTAGTATATCTTCCAACATTTACAGCAAATATATTTCTGACTTTTCCCATCAGTGATAATGTATATTGTACTGAATTAGGATGCTTAAATTTAATCAGTATCTTTTCTTTTCGCCTAGTTGGCTGATGGGCATTCTCAACACGATTATTAAGCCTTTTATGAGTGCGATGCTGCGTCTTAGTACACATATACCTAACTGGTTTAATACAGCTTTTTAGCTTATCAGTCACAATAACCCTTGGACAGGGGTAGTTACACAGTAATCTTGATAAAAACCGAATAGCTGATGTCTTATTACGACGTTTCTGTAGCAACACTTCTAATTCATGTCCCTCAGATTCAACAGCTCTCCATAATATAAATACTTCACCTTTGATCTTGATATTCATCTCATCCAAATGCCACTTATCAGTTGGCTCTTGCTCCCTCTTTCTGATAACATCTTGAAAGTAAACTGCAAACTTACAACACCAAAATCTTACAGTCTCATGACTTAAAATAATACCTCGATAAGCCATCTGCTCTTGAACATCTCGGTAACTATTATTAAAGCGATGATATAACCATACTGTATGGCTAATAACGCTTGCTGGAAAACGATGTCTCTTCGGGGCTTGAGTAATATGCATAGAGGTAAAATCTAAGAATAAATTGTTACTACTATTCTATAAATCATTCCTTTCAATCTCTCAATACTTAATTTATACCTAACTTAACTTGACGGTGCCCTGACAATCGTACGGAAATTTTATAATGCCTGTAAGATTAAATCTTGACTAGTACATTTGGGATGAAGCTACTCAAAGACTTATTGCTACCTAAAATCTAAAAATATAGTACTTCTTGATACTAATTTACTTAACTTGACGGTGCCATTTCTATCTCACTTAACTTGACGATGCCCTTTCACTTCTTGACTTCTACAAATAATTAATATCTTTTTGTTCTTCAAGCAACCGGAGAGCAATTTCAACTTGAGATTTAGTCACTATTATAATTTCTCTATTTGCTCTTTAGTAAGTCCAGTAGATTGAACTATAGTATCAATCAGTACTCCAGATTGTTTTAGATTTTTTGCTATTTCAATAGCTTTATTTGCTTCACCCTCAGCCTTCCCTTCAGCCTTCCCTTCAGCTTTGCCTTCAGCTTTGCCTTCAGCTTTGCCTTCAGCTTTGCCTTCAGCTTTGCCTTCAGCTTTCAGCTTTGCCTCTAGCTTCAGCAGTTTCTATAAGATAGTGTTCTGCAGCTCTGTTATCTAAGATACGCTTAATTTCTTGCTCGTAGGCAAGTAATTCTGTCTCATTCCAGTTAAACTGATTTAATGCCTCATAAGCTCGTTCTATGACAAGATCACTACCGATAATCTTTTGTAAATCAGCTTCACTAGTGTTAGCTGCATATTTAAAGAAGTAGCACCATTTATCTATAATAGTGTCTAACCCCTCCATATTATCAATAGGAAACTTGGGTAGTTCAATAAAACTAAAGGAGAAGTCCTTTAAATCATGAGAATAGCTATTCTTATCTAAAATAATATGATGAGAGAGATATTCTTTTTTATCAGGAAAGATAATATAATCGCTAATAGCAATGAAGATAACTTCTTTTAAATTAGCATATAATCCATCTTGACCTTGTCCTGCAGATAATTGTCTAGAATAAGCTTTAGCTGCATAATACTGAGCTCTCTTCTCAAAACCTTTGGAAGGAGATACTTGCATCTCTACAATGATTTGAGTACCATTGTCTGCTTTACACAGAACATCTACAAGAGATTGTTTTTTATAAGCAATATCAGGATCCTGTACAGGACTTAAAAATGATACATCTTTAATAATATCACCATCTTTAAATCCCATAATATCATTGATAAAATGAATAAGAATATCTTTATTCTTTTCAGAACCAAAGATTTTCTTAAAAGCTATATCATTTTTAGGGTCAAGGAATTTAGAGACTGCCATTAGTAATCAACATTATGTAAAGGTTAAATTAAACTTAATATCCATTATAGCACAAACGGCACCGTCAAGTTAAGTAAATTAGTATCAAAGAGTACTATGTTTTTAGATTTCAGGCAGCAAGAAGTCTTTGAGTAGCCTCATCCCAAATGGATTTAGCGGACGCAAATGCAATTCTTTGCTCAGATGCTGTTTTAGTATATCTTCCAACATTTACAGCAAATATATTTCTGACTTTTCCCATCAGTGATAATGTATATTGTACTGAATTAGGATGCTTAAATTTAATCAGTATCTTTTCTTTTCGCCTAGTTGGCTGATGGGCATTCTCAACACGATTATTAAGCCTTTTATGAGTGCGATGCTGCGTCTTAGTACACATATACCTAACTGGTTTAATACAGCTTTTTAGCTTATCAGTCACAATAACCCTTGGACAGGGGTAGTTACACAGTAATCTTGATAAAAACCGAATAGCTGATGTCTTATTACGACGTTTCTGTAGCAACACTTCTAATTCATGTCCCTCAGATTCAACAGCTCTCCATAATATAAATACTTCACCTTTGATCTTGATATTCATCTCATCCAAATGCCACTTATCAGTTGGCTCTTGCTCCCTCTTTCTGATAACATCTTGAAAGTAAACTGCAAACTTACAACACCAAAATCTTACAGTCTCATGACTTAAAATAATACCTCGATAAGCCATCTGCTCTTGAACATCTCGGTAACTATTATTAAAGCGATGATATAACCATACTGTATGGCTAATAACGCTTGCTGGAAAACGATGTCTCTTCGGGGCTTGAGTAATATGCATAGAGGTAAAATCTAAGAATAAATTGTTACTACTATTCTATAAATCATTCCTTTCAATCTCTCAATACTTAATTTATACCTAACTTAACTTGACGGTGCCGTGGAGAGGAGTATAGAGCGTCACAATATAATTCTAGGAAAGGCTATAATGATGATGCAATATTTCGTGGGGATATGAGTAATGACGATACTATAAATGTATTAAAAGACAAGGTTATCAATCATGTTATTATTTCTCTTTTACCTTTTAAGGAGCTGGAAATTGGATGTGTATTCGATAAAGCACAATTTGAAAGAGATACAATACTTCAAGCATTTTGTGAATTAGTAAAAGTAAGGTATGCAACAGAAAGTATGATACAATTAGATGATCAATGGATAGATGAAGTACAAACTGAATGTTCAAGATACTTTATGGATGTATTAGGTGAATCTAACGTGTTAGAAGAATATGATTTTTAACGATTAATGAGGTTAATTATATGTATAAAAAGATATATAAAAATGTTCCCCATAGTACTCTAAAAACAGGGTATGTAGAATTTTTAGCTTCTAAAGTTCAAAGAGATGATATGCAATCTGTAACAGAATGGGTAGAAGAAAGTTTAATAAATGATAATCCTAATGTTGATAATAATCGCAAACTTGCTTTTTATGAGGCGGAGAAAATAGTACTATCCGGGTATATTGATCGTGGTCTTAATGAGAAATTTGATAAACTTCTTAGTGCAATTGATAATGAAAAGTTTGATAGAGAATTTAAGGAACATCAAAATTATCCTAAACTTAAGGCAAATGAATGTCGTGTCCTTGCAGGTGCTATAATAGAATCAAAAAAAGCCTTAGGAGAAGATAATACTATGCATAAAAAGTTAGGTGAGTTACTCAGTAGTAAATATCAAGCACTAAAAGATTTAAATTATGATATTAGTAAAATTACCACAATAGATACTGCTTTTCAAATTGTTCATTATGAAGCCAGTACACTAGGGTCTACCAGTGATAGTACTGATCATTTGTAGCACTCAACCACTACCGATGTCGGTAAGTTGGTGTAAAGCACTAGAAAGTATCTCCGCCAAAAATACTTAAAATCCAAAGGGTGTCAGGAAGTTTGTGTAAGTTAAAAAATAGTTAAGAATAAAATTAATTAAAACAACTTACATGAGGCTAATATGAAGAATAAGAGTAAAGTATCAAATCCGACTATAGAAAAAGTAGTGTCAGAAATACTATCCCAAAGGGCACCGTCAAGTTAACTCAGATTAAGCAAGAAATGAGTATTTTGTGAACGAAGCCATGCGGCTTGTAGAGCATTAATTTTATTAAAATCCCGTGTTTTATGGTTAACTTGACGGTGCCGTTTCTACTACTTTCACAAAAAAATATACTTATTATCTGTGATAGATGTACAGACACAATATCATCAACATTCTGGTTTTGTCCAATAAAAATACTCTTCATAGAGGTGTTATTTATTGCATCAAAACAAGTAAAATCCATGGACGAGTATGTCCCCAGAGACGCAATATGCGTAACATGCAACTTATGTTTAGAAAAATAATGCATTTCAACATTTGAGACCGCTAAAGAACCTAAAGAAAAACTATTAGAATATGTCGCACTACTAATACTGTTTCCCAATAACTCAATCTCCCTAAGGATAGATTTATCTACCCACCTTTTTGCGATTATCATATCAGATATTTTATCGACTTTAATTGAGTAAAACCGATCAGGATTACCATGCAATTTACTACTCTGATCTACTCTAAAAACATTCTTTCTAGACCCAAGTTCTATATGGATAGAATTGTTACTTGTTTTTACACGATGCCAGCTTTGATGAATTTCATGTGCACGGGAACCTGTTCCATACGGAATATAATAATTGTACACTACTCTACCTGTGTAGTTTAAACACGAATGATCTTTTGTGGAAAACATTATTAATACTACTCATCTAAAAATAAAACATCTCCAGCTACTTGTGTTTCCAAGTATTCTTGGTATGCCAAAGCTATTGCAGGTCTTGCAAGATACTCAACATCATATGCCGCGAGTAAATATTCACTTGCTGGACCATATTGTACGTGAATCTCTCTAATCTCAGCTAGCTTAGGTTCCAACATATTTTCAACCTGCTCTTTTGTTCGAGTATCTTTAATAGCATTAACTAAATAGTTCTTAACTTGCTCTGCTTTTTGCTCATTCATAAGATAACCTTCTTAATTAATTTTTATATAACCTGAATAAAATATTTTAGTTTTTAGCCGCATTTAATACACTCTATCATTTTAAAATTACTGTGTCAATTCTGTAGAAATATTGACAGTATCCGGTGATAGTTTACGTCTCCCTGAAATTATATCTGGTGAAATACTTTGTGTTCACCGTTCTATTAAGGGTATTAGGAAGAATCGTGCGTAAATACACGCTAAGAAATTATTTGCTATTTGATTAAACTTTTATCAAGTACATATTCTCCGTATAAAATAATATTATCCCAGCCAATTGGACTAATGTAAGGTAACATTGCTAAATGTCTATCATCCAATTCATTGCCATAGCTTTCAATGGCACCGTCAAGTTAACCATAAAACACGGGATTTTAATAAAATTAATGCTCTACAAGCCGCATGGCTTCGTTCACAAAATACTCATTTCTTGCTTAATCTGAGTTAACTTGACGGTGCCGTAGAAACCCTTCAGCTTTTTTAACAATTCCTATGTGTTTAGAATTAGCTGATAAAATATATTCCTTCTTGAGTAATGATGAGCAAAGAACAAGAAATATACTTCATGAGGTACATAATGTTAGTTCAACATATCAAAAATTACTGGAGGAGCAACAAAAACCAAATATATCTTGTCAAGAACAGGCAAGAATAACAAAGGAAATCTCACAATTCATAGATTTAACAACAGATATTTCTACTACTCCAAAGTCTAAGGTGGTTAAGGATGTAATATTAAGTTTATTTCCTCTTGCTATGAAAAACGCTGTGCAAGCCAGCAGAGCAATTAGTACGCATATTAATGCAATACTTCAGAAAAAAAATGTACCAAATATAGATAAATTAGATCATAAATATGATACAAACATAAGGGGGAGTCTTAGTGATGCTAAAAAGTATTTAAAATTAGAAAATACACTGATCCAGCAGTATAAAAAACATGTATTAGAAAATCAAGATATTAATTATAACACGATAGTAAAAGATTGGTTTGATATTGACATTGATATTCTTACTCCTACATGCGATGTACTAATAACTGGGTTGGTTGATCTTCAACATCCTTTAGCAGATTTCAACTAATTTGTATTATTTATCTCACTACATGACAATTTTTCATTTTGCTATCTCCGTATGAACAAATATTGAGGGCACCGTCAAGTTAAGTTAGGTATAAATTAAGTATTGAGAGATTGAAAGGAATGATTTATAGAATAGTAGTAACAATTTATTCTTAGATTTTACCTCTATGCATATTACTCAAGCCCCGAAGAGACATCGTTTTCCAGCAAGCGTTATTAGCCATACAGTATGGTTATATCATCGCTTTAATAATAGTTACCGAGATGTTCAAGAGCAGATGGCTTATCGAGGTATTATTTTAAGTCATGAGACTGTAAGATTTTGGTGTTGTAAGTTTGCAGTTTACTTTCAAGATGTTATCAGAAAGAGGGAGCAAGAGCCAACTGATAAGTGGCATTTGGATGAGATGAATATCAAGATCAAAGGTGAAGTATTTATATTATGGAGAGCTGTTGAATCTGAGGGACATGAATTAGAAGTGTTGCTACAGAAACGTCGTAATAAGACATCAGCTATTCGGTTTTTATCAAGATTACTGTGTAACTACCCCTGTCCAAGGGTTATTGTGACTGATAAGCTAAAAAGCTATATTAAACCAGTTAGGTATATGTGTACTAAGACGCAGCATCGCACTCATAAAAGGCTTAATAATCGTGTTGAGAATGCCCATCAGCCAACTAGGCGAAAAGAAAAGATACTGATTAAATTTAAGCATCCTAATTCAGTACAATATACATTATCACTGATGGGAAAAGTCAGAAATATATTTGCTGTAAATGTTGGAAGATATACTAAAACAGCATCTGAGCAAAGAATTGCATTTGCGTCCGCTAAATCCATTTGGGATGAGGCTACTCAAAGACTTCTTGCTGCCTGAAATCTAAAAACATAGTACTCTTTGATACTAATTTACTTAACTTGACGGTGCCGATTAAAGTTATCTGACAAGATTTCGGTAAAAATTACTTTAGTACGTTAAAAAATCTGATAGATATTAAAATAATACCCCAAATACATCTTTTAAAGACATTTTAGTATAAATATTTATCTTTTAGAGGGGGGGGGGAATATCCTAAAAACAAAGATTCTTCTGTAAAAGCCTTAAAAGTATCTTAAAACGCATTTGCTCTAATTTAGTTAAATCGTCATTAAGAAGAATAGATAAAATACAGAAACGCATGAGAAATATAACTTTTTCCTTCCGAATAAATCTTGGAGTTTTAGTTGATACCTGTATAATTGAAATTATAAAATTCAATTGGTCAAGATTAAAATGTATCAACGTTCTCTGCAAACAGTTTTGGAACGATTTGCTAAGCTCTATCCAATCTTAGGTATTACAGGTCCTAGACAATCAGGTAAGACTACTCTTGCTAAAATGTTATTTTCTCATTTACCTTATGTTTCTTTAGAAAACTTAGACATTAGAACTCAAGCACGGCAAGATTTACGTTCATTTCTAGCTCATTATCAAACTGGAGCTGTTTTTGATGAAGTGCAACATGTTCCTGAACTTTTATCATACTTACAGGGTATAGTTGATGAATCACCACAAAAAGGACGCTATGTACTTACTGGTTCTCAAAATTTTTCTTTAAATCATCATATTTCTCAGTCCCTTTCAGGTCGTATTGGCATGGTTACTCTTTTACCCCTTAGTCTATCAGAACTTAATACTCTTGATGATCCTTCTACTAGCATATTTCAAGGTGGATATCCAATGTTACATAGTTTAAATATGCATCCTTTAGATTTTTATCCAAGTTACGTTCAGACCTATATTGAAAGAGATGTACGTCAACTAAAGAATATTGAAAGCTTTAATCGTTTTCAAACTTTCTTAAAATTATGTGCTGGAAGAGTTGGACAAATTATAAACTTCTCATCTCTTGCTCAAGATTGCGGTATTTCTCATGCCACTGCTCGTCAGTGGCTTAATATTCTTGAAGCAAGTTATATCATTTTTTTCCTTCAACCTTTTTACAAAAATTTTAATAAACGTCTTATTAAAATGCCTAAGTTATATTTTTATGATACCGGTATTGCTTGCACCCTATTGGGACTTGAAAAAAAGGAACAGCTTGAAACTCATTACCTTAAGGGAGTACTTTACGAAAACCTAGTGATTTTAGAATTGTTAAAAGGAAGGTTACATTCAGGATTACCTGCTAATTTTTATTTTTGGAGAGATCAGACAGGGCATGAAATAGATTTTATTGTAGAATGGGGCGGAACAATAAAAGCTGTGGAAATTAAGTCTAATGCTACTTTTCAACCAGATTTTATAAAAAACCTAGACTTCTTTCATAAACTAGCTTTGGACGCTGAATGTTATCTAATTTATAATGGAACTCAAGAAGGTAAATTTTTAAATACTTCTTTGATTCCTTTAAAACAAATAGAACAGTTATTAAAATAATATCATTAAATTACATGTTTTAAAGCTGTTATATACTGATATTTGTTTTTTTATGTATTTCCCAGCTTAAAAACAAAAATTCTTCTGTAAAAGCCTTAAAAGTATCTTAAAACGCATTTGCTCTAATTTGGTTAAATCGTTATTAAAACAATCTCCCTTTATTGCATATTTCTGCTTTTTAGCATCCAATGAGTTAGTTGTTGTCACTAATGCTACCATTGCTACTGTTGTTACAATGTTTCTTTTAAGTAGTTGATTTTTTACACCTGTAATAGTTGACTTAGTAGCTAGATTATTGCAGTTATCCACAGAAGTTATCCCTTTTATAATATTATTCTAAATATATTATAAGATATTCTCAGCACCCCGATAGAGCAGTACTTATGCGGCTTAGCGGGGTGATAACATGACTTTTTCATAGTAATACATGACTTTTTCATAGTCTAAGTATGACTTTTTCATAGTAAAAGCATGACTTTTTCATAGTCGAATATTGCACTTATTCACATTAGTTATGCACATTAATTAACATTTTATACTAGTGATATAATTATTTGTGGTTTGTATTTTTTGAGCATATTATGAATAAAATTAATCTACCGGAAGTTTTGATATTAAAAAATTTGCTAAGTCAGTACTTATGCGGGTTATAAGGATTTATTATGACTTTTTTATAGTTAGAGTGATTTATAGTTATTCACATTTAATATGTCTTATAGTATAAAGTCATCATTAGTTATTAATTTTTGGTTTATTATGTATGGGGAATCTTATTTTACAGTCAAAAACTCCAAAGGTTTATAAAAATAAAAAATTGAATACTGCTAACTTTGGTGATTTTCATCTTACTGATTATCAAGTTTTCTTGCATTTAATTAGTAAAATAGGTGGTGTTGATGAATATGGGAAATATCTACAACCAGAGCAGTTACAAAGAGAATACGTTTTAACTGCAAAGGAATTTAGTGAGTTATTTAATGTATCTTTAGCTAACTGCTATGGAATTTTAAAACATGCAGCAAATAAATTAATGAAGACAGACCTACAAGTAGAAAGAATAGACTTACAGGAGGTGTGGCGAATAAATGTTTGTTCGATGGCTAAGTACAATAAGAAAGAGGGTAGTATTACAATCGAATTTACCGATAGGATTATGCCTTATTTAGCTCAAGAGGTTAGAAAAAAATTTGTATTATATAATCTTAAGGAAATAGTTAATTTTGGTAGTTTTTACACAACTCGCTTGTATGAGTTAATCCAAGAATTTAAAGAAACTGGATGGGTACGTAAATCGGTTGACCAATTAAGAGAAGGCTTTGCCGTTGGTGATAAGTTAAGACTTTATGCTGATTTCAAACGTAAGACCTTTGTTCATGCCTGCCAAGAAATCAATAATCAATATAATCTAGATTTAAGATTTAAAGAAATTAAAAAAGGGCGTAAAGTTGTTTCTGTAGAGTTCTACTTTAACAAGGCTACAGTTTATAAGGTAGTTAATCAAAAAACTGGTATTACCAGTAATGTTTATCTAAAGCCAAAATCTCGATATATATCAAAAAAGAAAAGTGAACCGGGATTATCAAAACTTTCTGAGATTTTAGGAAATCAGTTTTCTTTTAATAATATTAAAACCAAGCCAAAGTAAATTCTCTCTTTTTAAATCAGCTAAGCTGAAGTAGTCAAGATTTAATTTTACATTTGATAAAATAAACAAATTATTAAATGGAGGTTTCAATGAATTTGAATCAAAAAATAATAAAACCAAAACTAGGATTATTGGAATTGGCAAAAAGCCTTGGCAGCATATCATCTGCTTGTAAGGCTATGGGATATAGTAGAGATAGCTACTATAGGTTTAAAGAACTATATGAAACAGGAGGAGAAGAAGCATTATACGAGATTAGCAAAAAGAAGCCGATAATAGCCAATAGAGTAGAACCTGGGATAGAGAAAGCAGTTCTTGATATGGCAATCGAATATCCTGCCTATGGACAGCTAAGAGTATCTAATGAATTGAAACAAAAAGGAATACTGGTATCGCCTGGGGGAGTAAGGTCGATATGGCTTCGGAATGATTTAAATAACCTTAAAAAACGTCTTGTAGCCTTAGAGACGAAAATGGCTCAAGATGGCATAATACTAACAGAAGCACAACTGAAAGTCTTAGGGAAACGCAGAACTGAAAAAGAAGCACATGTAGAGATAGAAACCGAACATCTTGGTTATCTTGGGTCACAAGATGTTTATTATGTTGGTACTTTTAAAGATATAGGTAAGGTATATACACAAACTTATATTGATACCTATTCAAGAGTAGCAGATGTGAAACTCTATACTGAGAAAACTGCTATTACCTCTGCTGATATGCTAAATGATAGAATATTGCCGTGGTATGAAAAGGAAGGGATACCTGTAGTACGCATACTAACAGATCGTGGCTCAGAATATAAAGGTAATATAGAGCATCATGCATTTGAGTTATTTTGAGTATTGAAGGTATAGAACATACTACCACTAAGGCTTATCATCCTCAAACCAATGGTATTTGTGAGAGGTTTCATAAAACTATGAAGAACGAGTTTTTTGATACAGCGATGCGAAAAAAGATTTATTCTTCTCTTGAAGTGCTACAAAATGACCTAGATGATTGGCTTCTTCATTATAATTATGAACGACCTCATTCAGGCAAGTATTGTTACGGTAAAACTCCTATGCAGACTTTTGAAGATAGTAAGAAATTAGCTATTGAAAAGAATAATGAAATATTGTATCTTGAATATCTAGATGACAATCAAATAGATAGTCAAAATTCAACTGACAATCGTACGGAAATTTTATAATGTCTGTAAGATTAAATCTTGACTAGTACAGTCTAGATATCAACCCACCAGCTTCAGCTGGTTGTTATTGAGTCTTAACTGATTTCACAACTTACACAAACTTCCTGACAGACTCATACTAGCAAAAAAATTAGATAGTGTTACGCAGTTTTGCTGCAAGTATACGTTTCTTGCACGATCTTTAGTATTGGGTCTTATGACTTTTTCAACAGTCCGTCTTTACTTTACAGCTTAGCACTACCGCTATTTACCTCAATCTCACTAATATACTGCTTATATTTCAAGAATTGGATTTTATTTTATCATGGACTCGCGTGCTCACGTACCAACATGTACGCTCCGCTCGCTCGCCATTCAAAATAAAATCCAATTCTTGAAATATAAGCAGTATACTCATGTTTTAGAAGAATATTCTCAAAAGTGGTGACGCTTTTTACACCTAGTCTTAAGGTGCAAGTTAATGATGCAGAAAAAGGGCAATTTATTCCTGCAGATGACATATTAACTAGTGGTTTTTGGTATGGAATAGTTCCTACTCTGTTTAGGTTTGGTACTTATTATTACCTGTATGGTTATATTTATTTTATCAAATTTTACACTGGAGTTCACATATTATGATGCGATATCAAATATCCGTCGTACTACCACTTGCTCCATCATCTCCCATAGTAGTAACTGTTGTTGATGATTCATGGTAGACAATTGATAAAGCTTGATCTACTATACTTGATATTTTATTTTTGTAGCTTTCATCTGTTAATTCTTGATATTTAGTACGTAATAATTTATTAAGATCACTATGCATAGCACTTCCACCTTCCCGTACGCATCTGTATTCTTGTGCCTCTATTATAGCATTTGCTAAAACTCTACACTCATTTATCTTTAGTTTTTGGTTATTATTGAACTTCTCATGATCAATAGCATGAATAAGATTCTTTAATTTCTGAAAATCGTTTGTCATAATATATCCAGTTATTAAGGATTTTTCTGCTTCATAAAATGCTATTTTTGATTGAGCGTTTGTGTTAGGATTATCCTTAATTAGATTTTCTTCTACCCATTTAGTAATAGTTTCAGGATCATTATAAATACCACGGATTAGAAATCTTGAATGACTCCCCTCTAAAACCATTTGTAAATTACTTTTAGGCATACAATATTCTCCTGCATTTAATACGAAATATGTTATACTTTTTTATTTTAACAATTATTAACTGTGAGTTTATGTATATAGCTTAAATATTATACCTCATAATTATCTATAATAGGTTCAGACGCACCAGTTATATTAATAGACTCATTATATTTTACATACTCATTATTAATTTGTTCTTTCCACTGGTTATCCAAATTTATTCTCTTCCCATGGCAATCTTTAGAGTCTTTATAGTCACTTTGCACTAATTCTAGAAATGCATTAAATATTTCTTTTTTTCCTTCTTGACTATCATTTACTGTACATCCTGTTTTTAACCCTGTAAAAGGTATTAGTGAAATTATTATATGATTAATAACTTTTTTTTGTAAGATATCTTTTATAGTGTTATTATCCATGTTTGAACGAAATATTGCATTATCGTTATAACCTTTTCGAGCATTATATTGTAATTCTCTATACATTTTTCCTTCTTGTATTGAATATTGTGCTGTTATTGTTCCACTTGCAGAAGGATATACTGCAATAGTATTGTAAGTCTCACCTTTTTGTCTAGGTGCCAATACTTTTGTTTCTAATGGTTTAAAATCAAACACTGAGTATAGGTGCTTTGCAACATGAAATTGAAAGATATCATGTAAATTATTATCAAAATCAATTTTTGTATTATATTTAGAATTAGGAAGATTTACACTTCCTATTTTAATACTAAAATCATATTTAGTGTTATATTGGTCTTGTTGCTTGCGTGTTTCTTCAGTTAAATCGTCAGTATCTTGCTTGCTAGATACTAAAGAATTTATAATATCTAATGCTTTTGCTGCTCTTTTTACTATTGCTCCCTCATTGTTAACAATTCTAATACATTCATCATACTTCTTTTTAATTTCTGGAAAAAGACCTTTGGTAATTTCAGTATGAGTTTTTATAGTATATTTCTGCTGTTCTAATTTTAATGTTACTGCTTTTTTTACAACATCTTTATTCTTATATACACGAATCTCTTCCAATAAAGAATTACCTTCTTCAGGAAAAGCAGCATACTTATCCTGGTTAAATAAAGTTAAGATTATTCTTGCAATTCCTTCACAGGTCATTGTTATGGTATTAATATCTTTTGGATCTAATATTTCTTCAATAAGATATCTTATACCATAAGTGGTATATTTGCTGAATTTAGAACTAAAATCTGTCTTAGCTTTATCTTTTTCATTTTGAGAAAAATCATTACAATTTATAAATTGTGTTATGATGTTTTCATCATATATCAAATAATATTCCCTACTAGTAGTAGATAATTTAAATGTTTCTTGTTCTTCAATTTGTAATGTGGAGTTAGCAACTAGTTTCAAATATTGTTCTGTGGTTAGACATATTCCGTCTTTGCTTTTTATTATAGGTTTAACAGTTTCCAATATATCATTTATATAAGATTTATACTCTTCTGGTTTGTCTGTTGTTGTAATTTTCTCTTTAATAGCTTTTTCTATGAAGGCATATGGAGTTACATGACGCATTTGTTTTGTGGAACTTCCTAGTAGTTTAGGGCGTCCTACTATTAAGATTTGATTATCGTTTATATCCTCATTAATTATGATATCTACTAACGCATCTTGACTCATATTTATTTTAAAGAGATGTTCTAAAAATTTATAAACATAAGATTTATGTTTTTTTGTAATACGTGAGGAATGTATAGGTGTGGAGTGTAAAACCTCGGCACTGCTACTACTAGGTAAATTTATTGATGAACCCGAAGATTGAGTGGAGATAATACTTTGTTGACTTCTAATACTACTACTAGATTCTTTTTTGATTTTTCTATCCATAATTTCGTATTTATATTAAATATAATTTCATAATAAACATTATAAAAGTTTATAACGGCTATATTATTAGTAGATTAATTAGTATTAGGTGGAGTAGAGAAAGTAGTTAAAGCTAGAAATAAATCTTGGAAACAATTTATTTGTTCCTCAATCCAAGATTTCATGCTAGCTCAAAACTCTTCTATTGGATTAAGATCAGAAGAATATAAGGTAAAAATATTTGGTGTATACTTTCTTTGCTTCACCTAATACTAATTAATCTACTATAACATGTTTTATTTTAGGGAAGCAACAAAATTTACAGTGTAATTTATAATTATTAACTATTTTATAATCTCATTGTGAATTTGGGTCACCGTAACAGACAATGGCATTCAGTTAAGAAAATCCAGTTTGGAGGTCATGAGTTATTGTGCTTAGTTCCTAAAAATGGGTACTATTATTGCTTGCCTTATTAAAAAATATGATAAAACATGTAGGAACTCGCTTCTCTATAACCTAAAAATTAATAAGGTTAGTTCTTAATTTAAGAGGGATAACAGCTTAACCGAATGCCATTGCCGTAACAGAACGTGCGAAAAGCGAAATCCAACACTATTTCAGATGGATCACTTTGTGATAGTATTTGTACTAGTCAAGATTTAATCTTACAGACATTATAAAATTTCCGTACGATTGTCAGTTGAATTTTGACTATCTATTTGATTGTCATCTAGATATTCAAGATACAATATTTCATTATTCTTTTCAATAGCTAATTTCTTACTATCTTCAAAAGTCTGCATAGGAGTTTTACCGTAACAATACTTGCCTGAATGAGGTCGTTCATAATTATAATGAAGAAGCCAATCATCTAGGTCATTTTGTAGCACTTCAAGAGAAGAATAAATCTTTTTTCGCATCGCTGTATCAAAAAACTCGTTCTTCATAGTTTTATGAAACCTCTCACAAATACCATTGGTTTGAGGATGATAAGCCTCAGTGGTAGTATGTTCTATACCTTCAATACTCAAAAATAACTCAAATGCATGATGCTCTATATTACCTTTATATTCTGAGCCACGATCTGTTAGTATGCGTACTACAGGTATCCCTTCCTTTTCATACCACGGCAATATTCTATCATTTAGCATATCAGCAGAGGTAATAGCAGTTTTCTCAGTATAGAGTTTCACATCTGCTACTCTTGAATAGGTATCAATATAAGTTTGTGTATATACCTTACCTATATCTTTAAAAGTACCAACATAATAAACATCTTGTGACCCAAGATAACCAAGATGTTCGGTTTCTATCTCTACATGTGCTTCTTTTTCAGTTCTGCGTTTCCCTAAGACTTTCAGTTGTGCTTCTGTTAGTATTATGCCATCTTGAGCCATTTTCGTCTCTAAGGCTACAAGACGTTTTTTAAGGTTATTTAAATCATTCCGAAGCCATATCGACCTTACTCCCCCAGGCGATACCAGTATTCCTTTTTGTTTCAATTCATTAGATACTCTTAGCTGTCCATAGGCAGGATATTCGATTGCCATATCAAGAACTGCTTTCTCTATCCCAGGTTCTACTCTATTGGCTATTATCGGCTTCTTTTTGCTAATCTCGTATAATGCTTCTTCTCCTCCTGTTTCATATAGTTCTTTAAACCTATAGTAGCTATCTCTACTATATCCCATAGCCTTACAAGCAGATGATATGCTGCCAAGGCTTTTTGCCAATTCCAATAATCCTAGTTTTGGTTTTATTATTTTTTGATTCAAATTCATTGAAACCTCCATTTAATAATTTGTTTATTTTATCAAATGTAAAATTAAATCTCAACTACTTCAACTAATTTACTTAACTTGACAGTGCCATTTCTATCTCACTTAACTTGACGATGCCCTTTCACTTCTTGACTTCTACAAATAATTAATATCTTTTTGTTCTTCAAGCAACCGGAGAGCAATTTCAACTTGAGATTTAGTCACTATTATAATTTCTCTATTTGCTCTTTAGTAAGTCCAGTAGATTGAACTATAGTATCAATCAGTACTCCAGATTGTTTTAGATTTTTTGCTATTTCAATAGCTTTATTTGCTTCACCCTCAGCCTTCCCTTCAGCCTTCCCTTCAGCTTTGCCTTCAGCTTTGCCTCTAGCTTCAGCAGTTTCTATAAGATAGTGTTCTGCAGCTCTGTTATCTAAGATACGCTTAATTTCTTGCTCGTAGGCAAGTAATTCTGTCTCATTCCAGTTAAACTGATTTAATGCCTCATAAGCTCGTTCTATGACAAGATCACTACCGATAATCTTTTGTAAATCAGCTTCACTAGTGTTAGCTGCATATTTAAAGAAGTAGCACCATTTATCTATAATAGTGTCTAACCCCTCCATATTATCAATAGGAAACTTGGGTAGTTCAATAAAACTAAAGGAGAAGTCCTTTAAATCATGAGAATAGCTATTCTTATCTAAAATAATATGATGAGAGAGATATTCTTTTTTATCAGGAAAGATAATATAATCGCTAATAGCAATGAAGATAACTTCTTTTAAATTAGCATATAATCCATCTTGACCTTGTCCTGCAGATAATTGTCTAGAATAAGCTTTAGCTGCATAATACTGAGCTCTCTTCTCAAAACCTTTGGAAGGAGATACTTGCATCTCTACAATGATTTGAGTACCATTGTCTGCTTTACACAGAACATCTACAAGAGATTGTTTTTTATAAGCAATATCAGGATCCTGTACAGGACTTAAAAATGATACATCTTTAATAATATCACCATCTTTAAATCCCATAATATCATTGATAAAATGAATAAGAATATCTTTATTCTTTTCAGAACCAAAGATTTTCTTAAAAGCTATATCATTTTTAGGGTCAAGGAATTTAGAGACTGCCATTAGTAATCAACATTATGTAAAGGTTAAATTAAACTTAATATCCATTATAGCACAAACTGATAAAGTAGTAAAAGAAGAACAAACACAAGAAAAAGTTCACACGAACTTTTTTAGATAATATTTAAGAAATTCTTAAATATTATTAATGCTATACTATAATCAATAATGAGCGACCATTTTCAAGATAGTAAGAAATTAGCTATTGAAAAAATGATATCTTGTATCTTGAATACTCCTCTGACAGTCAAAATTTATCAGACAATCAGGTGCAAAATTTATAGTGTCTGTAAGTTCAAATCTTGACTTCTACAAATTATTAGAAAACATATTTTTTGCTACTTCAATATTTTGTTCAGCTTTACCTATTTGGATGCCCCTAGTTTCACCTATTTGGATGCCCCTAGTTTCACCTTCTTCAATATATTTCTGTGCGATAGTTTTCATAATATTACCTTTTTCTTCTTCCGATAAATATTTGGCTAGTACTCTCTCTAATTCTACTTGCCTCTCCTCTGAAAGCTTTGCATCAGTGTACCATAAAAACGATTTTATGTAAATATACCCTTGTTTCTTATCTACTAAAATCTCTAACTTAAATGTTTCTAAAAACTGCTCCCATAATGCAACCATGTCACGCTGATGAATGTGCTTCATCACATATTCCATCATCCCCAAGTGCTGCTTCTTAGCTATCTCATCATCCGACATACTCTGTAAATCTACTAACTGATAATCTGACACCATTAATTCTTTAGCTTGTACGAGATCAACAAACAAATCCCATAAATTCATTGGAGCATTATACACTTCTCTGCCATTATACATTATCATGCTGTAGATTAATGGTAGCTTATCTTTATTCTTCTTATGTCGTTCACAGAGTAGCAGGGCATATCTCCATAAACGCAGAGCCATCCAATAATCCACTGTTGATTGATGATCTAACAAAATGTAGATGAAGGCACTATCGTCACTTTTAGTCTTGACAGAGTACACTATATCACTAAATTTCTCTTGCAACGTTTCTTCAATATAACTTTCCTTTTCTATAGTTATCTTTGACAAATCTACCTTTTCTTTAAAAGCACTTGGTAAATAATACTCTAAGAATTCTTTGGCAGCTATTTCATTGCCCATAATTCTTTTAAAAAGCTGGTCATGTTTAGGTTTTTTTGGCATTTTGCTACTTACTTGTTATCTATCATTTAGCCAACATTTGTTCGCTCTTCTTTGAGTATCTTATATACAGCAGCACGACTGATACTCATTTTTTTAGATAAACTAGTGCCAATAATACCTTGTTCATGATATTGCAGCAATTGCTTTCTATTAATCCTGCGTTTAGCTCCAAATTTTACACCCTTAATTCTTGCCTCTAGCCTACCTTCATTAGTACGCTCTAAAATCCTTAGACGTTCTGCTTGTGCTACTGCTGATAAAATGGTTACTACCATTTTTCCAGTAGCTCCTTCGGTGCTAATACCATCATCTAAGAAACGTACTCCTACTTTGATTTTATCAAAGTAATTAATCAGGCTCAGCGTAACAGAACGTGCGAAAAGCGAAAAACATACCTTATATTCATAATACTGATAGGCTTTTCAGAAGAGGGTATTTTTTTGTATAGCCCTTCTCTAATTTAAAGCCTTATTTTTCTGTAACCCTAATAATCTTCAACGTTACATAAATTGATATCCTTATTTTATTTAGCAAAAAGCTAGCTCTAAATTTAATATTTTTCACAGCAAAAAGTAACGTTTTTATTTTGGTGATTGACACACTATGCATTTTAGCCTAGTTTGTCAATTGATTGCTAAGTATTATCTAGGTTTTATTTGATAAAAAGTAGCCACTCTAGTATTTCTGAGAACTTTTTTACTAAGATTTATGCCGGTATGCTTAACAAAACTGATGTTAGAGGCTTTTAAAACTTGATCTATGAAACAATATTGGACTAAAATTGAATTAATAGATAGTTGGTTATTATCCTCAGGAGAAATTCGTTGTTTAGAAAAGAAGGATAACAAATTAGTATATGCCCTTAAAATGAGATATTTTGATTTGCAAGGTTACTTGCCGGATAGAATTACAGATATACCTTTCATTGCAATAGATTATATTGCTTTACAACTATCTATAAAGTCTAATAAAGCTAAGGATTATGATTGGCAATCAAGAATAGCCCAAATCCATAATACTGAGATTAGAGAATATTATGGCTTTAAAAAGCTTGAGCAAGCTGATTTGTCATCAATAAAGGAATTTATTGAAACCAATCTATTAACTCAAGGCTTACAGGTAAGGCAAATTAATGACGAGGTATACAAATTCCTAAAAAAATCTAAAATTGAGCCTTCTGCTGCTAATGAGCTAAGTCGGTATATCAGTAGTATTTATACCCAGTATGAGAGGCAATTTTTTACTGAATGCAAACAACATTTGCCATTAAATAGTCAGCAGGAACTAAATAAGATTTTAGGAATGTATGATAATGATCAAACTATATTAAACTTTATTAGAATGCCAGTGGGTAAGGTATCAACGACAACTATTACCGCAGAACAAGAAAAGTTAAGCTATCTTGAAAAAACAGGAGTACTTTATAAATATTTCTTCAATAATATCCCAAGGAAATTATTGAAGAAATATCACGACAGAGTGGCTACCTTTACCCCTTCCCGATTAGTTGAGATTAAGGATAGTGATTCAAATAAATTTTATGGTTTACTAGCCTGCTTTTGTAAATATAAAGGGGGCAAAATTATTGATAATTTTATTGAGATATTAATCAAGAAATTAAAGAAGTTAGAGCAATTCGGTAAAGTTAAAATTAAAGAAGAGCTCTGGGAACACTATACAAGAGAGAATAAAGACGACTTACTGGATAATTTAGTGGATATTTCCTTAGCCTATCCAGATGGTATTATTAAGGAAAAGATTTATCCTGAAGTTGGTGGAAGAGAGAAATTAGAACAAAGTAAATTATCGCGTCAGTCATTTAAAGAAGATCGCAGAGAATCAGAATATAAACATTTACGCTCCCTTTATGTACATGGCTATCGCAAAGAGATATTTTTAATACTAGGCAACTTAAGATTAAGAGCAAATAGTAGTAATTTAATTCTAGAAGCTATTAACTTTATCATAAAACACCAAAATGATGATGCTTATAAGGCTGAGTATTATCCAACGGATTGCGGGGTTATTACTCAAGGGCTTATTTCATCATTAGATTTAAAGGTTATACAACACTCTAAAGGAAAAATTAATAGGCTGTATTATGAGATTGCGATATTAGGTTTACTAAAAAAAGAACTAAGGTGTAAAAATATTTGGACTGAGAGTGCGTTTAAGTATTGTGATCCTGAGAAAGACTTGCCAGTCTATTCTCAAAAAGTTAAAAGCTTACACTGTAAGATGTTAAATATTTCTGATAATCCACATAAGGAAGTATTAGCCCTTAAGCATAATATGCTAAAATCTTTAAAAGAGTTTAACTCCAGTATTGTTCATGATTCAGAAGTTAGAATAGGTATAAAGGCTAAAAAACCACATATTTATCTAACTCCATATGTTGCACAGCCTACTCCTATTAACATAGAATTATTAAAAGATGAGATAGCCTGTCTATGGCCTAATACTAGCTTACTTGACATCTTAAAAGAGGCAGACTTAAGAGTTGGTTTAACCTCAGAGCTTATAGAGATTCAGGGTAAGAGAATATTAGATGATAAGTTATTACAACAAAGACTATTACTGTCTTTATTTGCTATAGCAACCAATACTGAATTTAACAAGGTTTGTTCTGGTATTCCAAATATCTCAGAGTCTGATTTACGATATGTTAGAAAGCGTTTTGTTACCCTAGAATCTCTCAAGTATATTATAAGAAAGTTAGTTAACGCTACTATTACCATTAGAGACAAACAAATATGGGGGGAGATAATTAATAGCTTTGCTTCTGATTCTACTAAGTTTGCTGCTTGGAGTGAGAATTTAATGACTGAATACCATATACGCTATCAAGGTTATGGTATTATGGCTTATTGGCATGTCGATAAGAAAGCGTTGTGTATTTCATCACAAATAATTAGATGTGGTGCTTCAGAGATTGCTGCAATGCTTGCTGGAATTATTCATCATGCCACCAATGCAAAAGTAGAAAATCATTCAACTGATACCCATGGTCAAAGCTTGGTAGCATTTGCATTTGCTTATCTACTAGGCATTGACCTTAGACCAAGAATCAAAGGTATAGGACGCATAAAGTTATATAAAGCTGATACTAATATAGCTAAATCTAGTTACTCTAATCTTGAAGAAGTAATGACCAAGGCAATTAACTGGCAGTTAATTATCGAAAATTATGATCAGATCATCAGGTATGTAGCTGCTCTAAAGCTTGGCACTGCTGAACCAGAAGTATTACTCAAAAGATTCATTAGCGACAACATCCAAAGCCCAGTATATAAAGCCATTTTGGAGTTAGGAAGAGCAGTAAGGACTATTTATGTATGCAGGTACTTATCATCAAAAGAATTACGTATTGAAGTCGAAGAAGCTTTAAATGTAATAGAAAACTGGAACTCTGGTAATAACTTTGTCTTTTTTGGTAAGAGAGGGGTTATCTCATCAAACGATGAAATAGATCAAGAACTTTCAGTCTTATGTTTACATTTACTCCAATCATCGTTGGTATATATCAATACATTAATGCAGCAGCAAGTTTTCAAAACTGATGAATGGCAACATCGCTTAATACTGGAAGATAAGAGGGCTTTAACCCCATTATTTTATAAGCATATCAATCAATACGGTCTTTATAAGCTCGATATGAACGAACGCATTAAGATAGAGGGACTGTATGCTTGAGAGTACAACCACTGTACCGCAAAAGGCAAAACAAGTTGCTAAATTGCTTAGAAGTGAAAGACCTGATTATTTTTACTTGAAAGAATTGTTTAGACAGCTTAGGAAAATATTGGATGTTAAAGTACAAAATAAATCTAAGAAATTGCCATATGTACCTTCAGATGAAGAGATAAAAAAATATTACGAGGCAGTGTGGGATACCCAAAATATAAAGCACATGATAATAATAAAAACAATGCTATATACTGGAGTTAGAGTAGGTGAGTTGGTAAAAATTAAAATAGATGATGTCGAGCTTAATAAGTGTCAGATACGCATTAATGATGGCAAAGGTAAAAAAGACAGGATAGTACCTTTTCCAACAGGTTTTAGAGAAGTGTTAGCTCTTTATATTAAAAGTATAAAGAACAAGAAGAAAGTAGAGTACTTATTTGAGTCAAATTGGAATAAACCTTATTCTGAGCGTGGTATTCGGAAGATTCTAATGACTTATACTCAACAAGCCAATATGAATCATACTATAACTCCTCATAAATTAAGACATTTTCTATTTACCTGGATGAAAAAGCAAGGTATTGATGATGCCTTGATACAACCTTATTCTGGTCATGAATCTAGGCAATCTCTAGAGATATATTCTAAGCTATCGATAACTGATGCTCAAAAGACGTACAATAAGGTTATAAATGACTTTCCAATATGAAAGTAGAAAACACAAAATAAAAAAGGATACTTTTAGCTATAAAAAGAGAGGGGGAATTTTTAAAAGGTGACTAAGTTTAAATATTAGTTGTAAAACCAATGGATATAAGGGGTTGTAGGTAATTGACAATTTTAATTAAGATACAAAATGTGCAAAAAGTAGCTACCGTCAATAGTGCATTACGATTAGGGATACAGGTGTTGGATTTCGCTTTTCGCACGTTCTGTTACGCTGGGCCAGATTAGAAAACAAGGTCACTGTGCTTACCGATGTGAATATAGTCAATTCAGGAGGATTTGGTGCTAGGAGCGATGGAGCGACGCCTATATGTAATAGGCGAGCGACGAGTGACGACGTCACCAACTTCTCATCAATTGACTATATCATTTAGTGCTGGTTAGTAAATACAGACGCAAAATATTTAATGATGGTAGTTTCAAATATTTTCAAGACATTCTGAAGCAGGTATGGGAAAATATCCCTGAGGTAAAATTATTGACAATAAATCATGATACAGACCACATTCATATGCATCTATCAATACCACCTAAGATAAGAGTGAGCGATGTGGTTAGGACAATAAAATCTATCACTGGTCGATTCTTAAAAAAGAAATTTGAATATATAAGAAAAGCTTATTGGGGCATTGATGGCATTTGGTCGGATGGATATTTTGTTTCGACTGTTGGAATCAATGAGCATGTAATTAAACGATATATAGAACATCAGGGGCAGGAGGATATGGGGCAAGCGCAGCTTGTACTCGACCTTTAGGTCGACATAGATACCACGGGGCTTGCCCCGTGGAGCGTTCACAGGTACACAATGGCTTGCTTTAGAGATAATCAAATAGCATATGTTCTACGTACAAAGGAAAATGGTCAATACATCAACGCAAGAGGCAAAATGGTAAAGATACAAGATTTATTTCGTTTTTTAGCTCCTGGCTCTTGTGTAAGTTTACATAAGCGTAAAATTGGTAAAACAGGAGAGCTCTGTAACGTCACAGGAATGAGAAATGGAGAGCTTGCAGTCTTAATACACAATGATGAGATTAACAACCCTGCTGAGATATATGCTCAAAGATGGCAAATAGAAACAATGTTCAAAGCTTTTAAATCAGCAGGTTTTAACTGTGAAGCAACTCATATTACTGATGATTTACGATTAGACACATTAATGCAAGTAATGTCTATTGCTTTTTGTCTAGCTTATCAAACTGGAGAGATTGTAGTGGTAGATAAACCAATAATTATATGTAGAAATCAAGATTTAATCTTACAGACACTATAAATTTTGCACCTGATTGTCAGTTAAATTTTGACTGTCAGAGACATATTCAAGATACAAGATTTCATTATTCTTTTCAACAGCTAATTTTTTACTATCCTGAAAAGTTTGCATAGGAGTTTTTCCATAACAATATTTTCCTGAATGTGGTCGCTCATTATTGAAATGCTCTAACCAAATATCAAGATCTAATTGTAAATCGTCAAGTTCGGTATAAATCTTTTTACGCATAGCTGTATCAAAGAATTCTTGTTTCATGGTTTTATTAAAACGCTCACACATACCGTTTGTTTGGGGAGAATATGCCTTAGTTGTAGTATGTTCTATACCCTCTATGCTCAGAAATAACTCAAAAGCATGATGCTCTATATTTCCCTTATATTCTGACCCACGATCTGTAAGAATACGAAGTATTGGTATCCCTTGAGTCTCGTACCATGGTAACACGCGGTCATTAAGCATATCAGCAGCAGTTAAAGCTGTTTTATCAGTATATAGTTTAGCATCCGCTACCCTAGTATAGCTATCAATAAATACCTGAGAATAAACCTTACCTATACCTTTGAAATTACCTACATAATACGTATCCTGACATCCTAAATAACCTGGATGCTGCGTCTCAATTTCTCCATGTGCTTCTTTTTCATTACGACGCTTCTCTAGCACTTGTAATTGAGATTCAGTAAGAACAATACCATCCTGAGCCATCTTTGCTTCTAATGCTTTAAGCCTTTTACTGATATTGTTTAAATCATTACGTAACCAAATTGATCTGACTCCTCCAGGCGATACAAGTATTCCGCTCTTCTTAAGCTCATTTGATACTCTTAGCTGTCCATATGCTGGATATTCTATTGCCATATCCATTACTGCTTTCTCTATCGCTGGATCAACTCTATTCGCTATTATTGGCTTTCTTCGACTAATTTCATACAATGCCTCTTCGCCACCAGTTTCATACAGTTCTTTAAATCTGTAATAACTATCTCTACTATAGCCCATCGCTTTACATGCTGATGATATGCTACCAAGACTCTTAGCTAGTTCTAGTAACCCTATTTTTGGCTTTATTATTTTTTGATTTAAATTCATTTTTCATCTCCATTTAATAATTAATTTATTTTACTAAATGTAAGATAAAATCTCAACTATTACAGATAAGGCATTTGAGTAAGATAACTTATTGCAGGATATTTTTCTATAACAGAGAAGAAATTGATAGAATTTTGGAGGTCTAGTTCGCTTTTGCCCCGTTTCTGTAATTTAACCCATATTTTAAACGATAAAGTAATACCCTTCTTTAATAATCATGAAGTACCACTACTTAGAATCCTAACAGATAGAGGAACAGAATATTGTGGCAAGGTAGAAAATCATGCTTTTGAGTTATATTTGGCTATTGAAAATATTGATCACACTAAAACTAAAGCTAGATCTCCAAACTAATGGAATATGTGAAAAATTACATAGAACTTTAAAAGATGAGTTTTATGATATTGCATTCCGTAAGAAGATTTATAGCTCATTAGAGGATTTACAGATTGACTTAGATCAATATTTAAACAAATATAACAACACAAGACCTCATTCTGGAAAGTTTTGTTATGGAAAAACCCCTATGCAAACTTTTAAGGATAGCATCAAAATTGCTAAAGATAAGGTTATTAATTCTTACTTATCTGACAGCTCTCTTGCTGCTTAATCAATTACTATATGTCAGATCAAATGTAGAGTTTTACAACTTAAATCCTAATTCTGTAGTCAAAGGGCTTTTACCCCTTGGACCTTGCTCATTTTATGGTTATTTTTTCCATAAGATTCTTGTTATCCTTAATTTGACGTTTATTACCTTTCTGATAGACCCACTACTGCAGATTATACCACCCCAACTAGCTCTATATCTTCTGCTTGCTTTTCAACATTTGGGGCATAACTGCTATATGCAAGTCTATGGGCATATTCAGTATTTACTTCTTCACTCTGCATAATATCATGTTGATGATTATAGTGTACTCCATACTTCTTACGAATTAATAAGTTCCACAGTGATAAAGTACCTTGAAAATCGCATAAGCTATCATCTAATACTTGATTATTATCTCTATCATTCCCTATAAACGCATTTGGTAAATTGCCGACATTTATATGATGATTGTTGCTAATCCAGATTGGGACTTGATCAGCAATATCATCGTCAACCTCAACATCTTCTTCTAATGATTTATTCCAATAAGGTAACTCATGATATAATGATAAATTATTGTCCTCTACATTCAACATTGCAAGTTCTTGATTTAATGAATTTAATTCACATTTCAAATTCTCTATCAAAGATTTTTGTGACTCTATTTGTTTTTTGATGTGATATAACTCTTGTTTCTTATCTTGTGCATCTCCTTGCTTGATTGTAAGGTCCTCTTCTTTTTGGTATATACTAATAATAGTATATACCAACTCCTCTTGTCTCAATATCTCTTTTTCTACACTATTGAACTGTTGACATAGTTCTTGTAACAATTTTGTTGCTGCTAATTGTGCCTCTCCTAATTCGTAAATCTGGTCATTAATTTCCTGAACTATCGAGAACTTATTGACTAAAGTATCTTGTTTTTGCCCCTCCTTACAGCCTACATTATCTGAGATATCCAAATCGGATGTTATAGTTTTTGTTTTATCATTGTACTCATTAAATAAATTTTTCTCTTGTCTAATAGGATTTAAAGTTTTGAATAGCAATATACTATCTCTTATCCAATGAACTATATTATCGCCCAAAGGTTTTAAACTACTACCTGCATTACGCACTACCAATATATCATCTCTAGCATCTAATAGATGATCATCATTATCATGATTACTGTCCTTTGTAAATACATGCCAAGAATGATCGATATCTCTACGTCCTCTATGGTCAATTGCATTCTCGCCATGATGATGACGATGTTTATGATGTGTATCTTTAACATGAGTAGTAGTTGATGACTTGCTAAGGAGATTCTGATGCTCTACACTCTCTAATCTACAGCTTACTATAAACGACGTATCCTCTGCTAACTGTGTTGCGGTTTTTCCATTGCAATCCCTTATGTTTACATCGGCATGATATTGCAGCAATAATTGATATATCTTTAGCTGTTTTTCTAGGACTGCTATGTGCAAAGCAGTATTACAATCTACATTTTGTATATCTAGACTTACGCTTGCTTGGAGTAATGATAATACTAGATCTACATCATGCCCCTTTACTGCATGCATTAGCATACTATTACCATGCTTATCTACTACATTCTTAAACAATATAAAGTGATGTTGTAATGCATATTGATCATCATCATTTTTTATTAGCACCTGCGCCCCATGCTCTATTAAATATTTTATAAGAGTCATATTATTTGATTGTGCTGCAAAATGTAGTGGTGTATTACCATCTTCTCTATTCTGAATATTAACATTTGCTCCATGCGTAACTAATAACTCTATTGCCTCATAATCATTATTGAGAACGGCTACAGATAATATACTCATCCCTTTTTGATCTTGAAAATCCAAGACTTTGGAACTTATTTCACTATTTGGATTATTTAACATTAAATGTAATAATGTTTTATCATGATTATTAGCACGCTCTAATAATACCTTGCTATCTTCTACCTGGTTTAGGAATAATTCTATTATCTTGGGATTTTGTTTAATAGCTGCTAAATATATAGGTGTCTCATTATTATTATTCCTAATGCTTACACTAGCCTTCATCTTAATCAATAGGTCTATTATTTTTTCCATGATATTATCATTTGCAACATCTCGCGTTGTGCGTCCTCTATATCTTAATTGGCTTGTACCAATATGTAACGCAGTATTACCTTCATTATTCACTGCATTAACATTTATTCCACGATTTGAAACAAGTTGAACCATTTCATAATTCCCATTTGTAACCGCTTCATGTAACATAGTATTACCAAAATTATTAACAACATTTAAGTTTGCTCCCTGATTAAGTAGGTTCTCGCCTATTTCAGCAATATCACTATTACTATCTATTTTAGTATATCCTTGCCTACCCCCTTGTACCATAAGTGTTATACCAGCAATTCCTCCTACCACGACTGTTGATACTCCTGTAACACTGCCTATCCATGCTAGGACGCTTGGAGATACTGCTATTACTAACACAACAATAGCCGTCCCTGCAATTATTGATATTGCACTCACTCCATCATCGTTCGTTGTGTTTACATCTGCTCCACTTCCTATTAGCTTCTTCACTAACTGTTTGTTTCCGGCAGATGTTGCGATCATTAATGGAGTATTACCATGGTGACCTGAAACACTAACATTAGCTCCATATTGCACTAATAAATCTACCATCAACGTATTATTCATGCTAATGGCTGCATTCAGCGCTGTGTCATTGCCATTATTATGCATATTTACATCTGCTTGATTCTGCAGTAAGAATTCTACAATATTTGTATTATTCTTGAGAACTGATAAATAAAGCACAGTATTATTATTATTTAATGCATTAATGTCAGTTCCATTATCTATTAGTAATTTTGTTACATTTAGATTGTTGTTTACACTATGCATCACGCTATAAAGTAATAAAGAGTTCCCCTCTTCATTGAAAGAATTAACATTGGCCCCATTTTTTATTAACAATTCTATTACTCCATACTTATTCTCTACTATAGAATAGTATAATGCCGTATTGCCTGCTGAATCTTTAACATCAATACTAACGTTATAGTCAATCAGTAAGTTCACCCATTGATAGGCATCATCATAATGTACTACCATATGTAGTAAGGTTCTGCCATCTACATCTACTATTTGATTGAACTTGTTACCATATCTTTTGCAGACCACTTTAAATAACTCAATATCATGCTTTTCTAATGCCTTAGTTATTAGGGTGCTCTCTTGCTTCATCTCAGGCATCTCTTTTTTTAGATCATCTATAACCTTCTGCTCTAAAAAAAATTGTTCTACTTGATCACAAGTATTATCATCCTTAATCCGTGACTTACTTAATACATTTATTAAGTAAGGAATAAAAATATTTGTTGATAGCTTATTTGTACAATACAAAAACCACTTACCATCTACTACGGTATCACTATTCACTAATGGTACTTGACCAATACTTCGTTTACTTTTTGATGAGGTAATAGAATAAGATGCAAGACATCCTGCAAGGGCAACAGCGTCAGCTTGATCAGCAAGAAAATCGTTACGGTAAACTTTTGGTATCATGTCAATTTCTCTGAGGTCAACACCTATACCCAATAACCATGCTACACGCTGGTCATCGTGACTGAGTTCTAATGCGATATCTCTTCTTAAATTATTTAAAGTTTCAGAACTATGTTGAGGCAAATTATTTAGCATATCTTGAATATTTATATTATAATTTGGTCTGGTTATTACATTACGAATTGCACTGGCATTCTCTAGTGCCCATAACCCACAGTTATAACCATCACTTTGCTGAACCATACCCACATTATGTATCAATATATTATTGTTATTCATAATACTAGCTGTAGAACCACGCATCTCGTGTCCAAAAGAATCTGTATAATACGCATGATATTCATTACTTACTCTATGTAATACCATACTGACCCAATGATCACCTCCATTACCATTTTCCCCTATATTTAAAATGATGGTAAATGGATGAGCATGTTGACTACTACGATAATTCTCTAACACGCGAGATAACTGATCATTAGAACCTACTACTTCTAGCTCATCTACTTGGTAATTATAATGTACTCTTGCAATATCTGGTATATCATGTTGTTGCAACCAATAATCATATCGCCCTGAACTTGTTGCAGTTTCTAATGTTATGCGATTATATTCCTCATCATTTAGCATTAAATTCTTTTGCTTTATATCCCATGATTGTATTGTACATGTGGGATTTATTGCTTCTGATAACCCTAAATCTTCTGGAATATCATCATCTACTATTACTGATATCCCTAATGACTTATCCGTTAGCTTCCTAAGATCTTTAGAATCTAAGTCCCCTTTGTCAATATGCAATACTTGCAATCCATTCAATCCTTGACTTGAATTCTCTCTCAACATCTCTACTATATCATCTACCATCTCACGAACTAACTTATTCCCTCGTATATCTAGTACCTCTAAACTACTCTTTTCTTTTAATAGTGCAAATAATGATTTAAGCGATTTACTAGTTAATTGACATGTATTCAAATTTAAATACTTAAGACTAGTATTACCTTGCAATAGATTGTTAAAGTCTATATCTTGATTATCAAGGTTAAGAAACCTATCCCCATTGAAGGCATAGAACATCCCTGATAAATCATTATGTGACAAATTTAGATGAGTTAAATCTTGATTTGACTTAATTGCACTAAGCAAATCCTTTATATGCATAATATTTTGTTTAGTATCCGAAAGATTTAAATATTTTAGATATTGGTGCGTATGCAATGAGTTACATAATGCTGATATTGTTTTTTTACCAATATCAACATTACCACTTAAATCCAAATGTATTAATGAACTCTTTTCAAGTCCTGTAGCTATCTCTTGCCCTAACTCATCGTTTAAGTTCATATCTGCCATATTTAAAGAACATACAGTCTTATTTTTTTCAAAAAATCGACCTATCCTTGCTTTTAGAGTATCAATAGTCGCTTGATGTGATCCCCAATCTATTTTATTACCTGCAAGACTCACATCACGAAGACTGTGACCATGACGAGCTTTTGATAAGATATCAAATATCTGACTTAAAAAACCTATACCTATTTCATTATACGATATATCAACACTGGTAAGCTTTGTATTGCTAAATAAACTCTGAATAGCATTTGCTAAACGCTCTGCCTGTTCTCTGTTATACCTATCATATTTAACTCCTACATCTACTAATTTTAGTACTTTTACATTACTAGAAGAAGAGACTACACCCTCTACTATGTTCGCAAATCCATCTATACCTAAAGGATTACCTGATAAATCAAAGTGCGATATCTCACTTTGAGATAATTTAACCTTAAATCCTAGTGCACCCTCAACACTTATACGATTATCACGAAGTATTAATGTCTTAAGCGTATTCTGCTTATACAAATTATTAGCTATTATCCTAGCCGCTACATTATGTATTCCACACTTACTAAGATCTAAATAATCAAGCATATTAGTATCTGCAATATATTTACCAATACTATGTGCAGTATCATCATTCATTCTCTTCTGTTCTAAGTGCTGTATCTCTAAATGTGAAACCTTATCTTGTTTTTTCAACAACATAATGACTTCTTTCATTTGCTTGTTCTGCATTCCAATATCTGATATCTTTAATATTGGTACTTCTATCTTACTAATCAACTCCTTGAAATCAGCAAAATTATCTTTTGCTAAATCATTATCTGAAAGATCCAAATATATCAACTTTGCACCTAATATCTTCACTAATCCTGGTATATTTTTAGCCGTTAACTCATTGTAAGACAAATCTATGCCATCTATTGATCTTATATGCTCCTTATGCTTTAATATATTCTGTAGCTTAGTTATTTTGTCATCATTTATATTCTTGTTAAATAAAGATAATAAAGTCTCATCTTCCTCTTGCATCTTTGCAAATTCATCTAGTATCTCTTGCTCAACCCAATCAGGTATAAATCCTTCAGAATCTGGTGGTAGTAAATCGTTAATGTTTGGTACCACAGCACTATGACTTATAGTATATAACTTAGAACTATGTACTATATTAGCTTCAAGAAACTTATTTGTAGTAAGTAATAATTTACTAGGTTCTTGTGCTTGCCCATTAAATACAATACCTATAATTGCAACCTTATTACCATCAGTTATTGATTTTATCGCAGCTCCTTTAGAATATCTCTCCGTTTGATCTTGTAGTAATTTTTCTACTACCTGCTGTTCTTTTCCCTCTAACAATATTTTTTGTATATTCTCATCTTGTTTCCTACCACGTGAATCTAATTTAATCGAGTCATCATATTTTAACTCAAGTCCTACTGGAATATATTCTTTAGTACCCTGCTCAGCTGAACCTATAGCCTGCACTAACATATCTATCCGACCACCTGCTCCAGTTTGAAACTCTGTAAGCACTAACTCACGTCTCTCAGAGCCTTCAGATAGTTTGACATCACTATAATATTTAAATATTCCTTCTAATAATCCTTGAAACTCTGATTCTCTACCTATCAATGATTTAATTGGGTATACTATCTCTCCTACCTTACCCATTAGTTCCTTATAGTAACTCTCCGAGATTACTAATCCTGCTTGTGAATCTATTACATTCTTCATTTGAGCTACTAACTCAACAGAATCTTTGAAACTTATTTTATGAAAAGTACCTTCCGCTTTAATAGTATTGTCATTATTATACTCCAATACAGAATTATAAATCTTTCCTATTTCTACATCACAATATTGCTGAAATCCTTCTTGAGATTTATCAAGTCTAAATTCTATATCTAATGATATAATCTTCCTATTACCTACTGTAACGGTATCTAATGGCAATTTTATTACATCATTCATCTCTCTATTAATATCTATTATGTTTAGCACAATGGCTGGGTTATCTTGAGCCTTTGATATTAGTAATATGCTATTTACAGCATTGCTACCGTCTAATGTCTTCTCAATCTTTGGTTTCTTCTTTGCACGCGTATCATGATCATCAATCACTGTAGCAGTCGGTATGTAAGATTCCTTATCATATATAAATATATGCTTGTCATAATCTCTTAACACTAATGACTCGCCTAATATAAATCGGCTCATATAATGTGCTGATGACTTCTCTCCTGTACTAGGAAATGTATTATAAGTTTGCTCTAAATATTGTTTTATTGCTTGTTGAATCACAATCAGATTATCTCGTGTGAGATTTGGATTTAAAATATCTTCTGTAACTAGCTGATTAATAATTTGCTGTATCAATGGTTCTACTACTTGATTACGTGCTGCCATCTTCATCTGCATAAACGAGTCAGTTGACATATCTAAATTCATACCAACACATAGGATATTATCTGCAAGACTTAATATCCTCATATTATTTGGTTGGAATCCCTTAACATATTCCCTTGCCTGACTTAAAGCGTCATCAGCATTTGTATAAAAACCGGTGCCAGCCTTAAGCTCTATAACAATTGGGATTGACTTGGTAGCTCTATCAGCACCGCGTACTAAAAGCACTATATCTGCATAACCTTTGCCAACAAATTGCTCTAAATACACATGGGCATTCTCTCTATATCTAAAATTATTAAATATCCCCGCTACAAATCCATGATCACCAGCTTCCCGAGCTGCATCTCCATATGGTAAGCCCGGGTAATGATCGTGGATCTTTTTTATGTACTTAAGTATAAAATTTATAGTTTCTGCTGACTTATCAGCTTCACCAACAGAAAGTTTCGATACCTGATCCTCAAGCACCATATATTCGTTTTTTACATTTATAAACTGTTTTGTAATTTCATGATATTGTTTTGTACTGCTCACACTATCTGATATATCTTGTTTCTCTACTGTAACATCGATTTTACATATCGGTTTATTACCGATCATCTTTATTGATTTATTAATGTTAATAACATTAATCTCTAATTTCGTATTATCATTATCTGTATATTCTTGTCCTGTAATTGTTTTCCATTCATTTTTAGTAAAATCTATCTTTTTCTTTTTATTGTGTTTTTTCTTTTGATTATTCTATGTAAATATAAATATATGAGTCTTATCACCTGCTTCTGCTACTATTCTTAAATGATTAGCTTGATCAAAGTTAAAATATAGATTCTGAATACCTAACTTCTGACCAAGTTGTGTATCTAATAAACTGGAAAATGATCCAAAAAAGAAATGTGTGAAAAAACCTGTTTTAATACTAGAATGTAAATATGAAGGGATCTGATTGATAAAAGATTGGAATCTTGCTTGAAAGGAATATTCAATATCAGGTCTTGCTATATGTGAGCTAATATATTCTCGAAATAATAATTCTATTAACTCAAACTCTTGTGGCTTTGCTTGTTTTGGCAACTTATTATTATCATTCATAATACCCTCCTTGATATAAATGGATATGTTGTATTGGAATTTATTTATGCATTACCTAACTCCTGATTATCTATGCTAGCACTATCTCCAAGTACTATCATATCTTCTTGCCTATCTAATAGATTAACACTTGTTTGTTCTGTTTCTGCTAAATACTGCATTACATCATCATTAAATAAATTAGCTGATTTACATATCTCATATACCCAAAATGTGGATTTATTCAAATTCTTTACCTGTTCTATATTCAGTGCACTAACTATTTCTAATAATATATCCGAAGTCCTACCTGTTTTAATTAAATGCCCTATCTTATCAGCCGCAGGATTACCGCAACCTAATCTATTCATAAAAAATTGTTTATGTTCTTCAAACCCTTCCATATACCACATAGTAGCTAGCATTTTATATCCTGCATTAATAAAGTTCTGATCATATGGTACAGATACAATACTAGATAAAGCGGCATACATTGAAGTACCATAATCATCATGATTTATATCTTCCGATTTAAGATCACTAAATAATTTCTCAGCATGATCAAATAAATGATTACGAATTAAAGTGTATAAACTGGTAAAATGTTTGTTTTTTTCAAAATCCTTAACTAACAACTCATGATATTTACTCTCATCTAGGTGGTCCATAGCAAAAGTAACCATGTCAGAATTGGCACTACCTACAAATACTTCATCATATGTTGCAGTATATATCAGTAAATCATCTTTTTCTGCTTGTGATAATACCGGGGATAATTTATTCCAAAAATACTCTAATGCTTCTACGTGTTTCCCTCTCACCGCACTCTCAAACCCATGTAAATCATTATTATCACCGGTAAGTTTTAACTTAGCTTTAAATTTATCCATGTAACCAGTTATATAATGCGTCCAATATGTTACTAACGGCCCATGTCCGGCATATGTACTATCCAGTAACATCTCTGTTGTAAAGTCTTCATCTATATTAGCCCTCTTCTCTGCAAATAACTCCCTGATCTTATCCTCAAAACAACACCAGCATGCTACTTTATATTTTTGCATGTTATCAAATGGATTATCTTCGCCACTAGGCGTTGTCACAGCTAATAATTTTCTACCTACTTCATATTTATTTAATTTTACACCCTCAAGGGTGTTGACTTCTTCCCAACAACCCTCATCACTGAGAATTTGTTTTACAAAGTTGAGACTGCGTGCCAAACTAAAACCTAACAAACTTTTACCATATAAATGTGACCATTGCTTGATCTGCAACTGCTTTGATACTTTATGTTGGTCATCTTCTGAAACAGAAGATATTAATCCTTGCTCTATCTTATTATAATCCACAATTACCTCTTGCTATATTTATTTGCACTAACTACAATTTACTCAAATAATAAATATAACTACATTAGTCATGTAAAGAAGCTTAACATTATTATTTACACAACACAACCACTACTTATCAGATGTTATCATCACCTATCAAGGAAGTGTTGCAAGATGATTTAAATGCTCAAATTTAGTAGGATTAGTATTTATAGAAGCAAAAATTATTTTTTTGAAAAAATTAGATTTAGATTTAGTGTTAAAGATAAATTAAACTGAATATTGTAGATTTTAGAAAAAGCTATTTTATTAGCAATCTTCTGCCTAACTTAAGTAATTAATACGTGTAGAAGTCAAGATTTGATATTACAGACACTATAAATTTTACCCCTGATTGTCAGTTAAATTTTGACTTTTACACTTAGCCTGAGCCTAGCAAAGGAAGTTTTAGATGAGATCAGCTGCTTTACTATCTAATTCCACTTCTTTTGGTGGTGTTGGTTTTTTCTTGCCTAGCTTCTTGATGTTCTTCTGCTGTTTAGATTTTTGGGTTGCAGAATGATTGAGTGTTGAAGGTGATCTAGATGAATCAGATAAGTCTTGTTGCTTATTGGCATTCTGATTAGCACTATTATTGCTGGAGCTTATCAGTTTTTTAGGAATAAGTTCAAGATTCTTATTGGGTAAAGATATTGCCGGAACTTGCATTTTGGATAATCTAACTCTAGGTTCGGGTAATAGTGTATAACACTCACCAACGCTTAAGTTAGCTAAATCTTCTACAGTGACAAGATCTTGCTTATGATGCTGTTCGTTATAACTAACTCCATCTCTAAATTCATGAGCACCGAAACTAGTATTCTTTTGCTGACGCATTAAAGTTTGGCTACCACACATAGAACTAATCATTTTGCTAATAGCTGGCTCAAGATTTCTAAAGAAGAAGGATGTGCCAAACTGCCCAAAGATTGCGGAAGCCTCATAATGACCATATTGGGAGTAAAGTTGATTTAGAGATTGCATACCAGCAAGTACGCAAGCTCCATATTTCCTCCCTTCTGCCATCATAGGTGACAGAGCAGGGAGTTTACCAAGAGCTGGCAGTTCATCGATAACAATCAATACTCTGCGTTTACTATCTATTCCTATTTCCATAAGCTGCGTTAATGCAAGTTCAGTTAAACAAGATATTAGTGGTAAGGTTAATGCACGACTACTGGGTTTGGTTGCTAGAAATAACCATGCTTTATTTCCTGTCTGAAGATTAGCAAAGTATTGTTTAATTGAAAATGCTCCATTGTCATCGGCAGGCTGTAGGTACATAAGTGGTTTGCTATTTGCTGCCAGTACCGCTACAATAGAGCCAGATGTTTGTTTGGAGTCATTTGTAAGGTATCTAGCGGCTTCAGTACCTCCTAGTACGGTTTTTAGATATTCTATATCTGCATGACATGCCATATTTACTACATCTTGTACTGAGGCATTTTTCCCTCTCAAAAACTCAACGCAGCTATTGAGGACAGTTTCGGCAGCTGTTTCCCAAAAAAGATCAGAGTGACTGCTCGATTGCTTTCTGTTAAAACCGATTAATATCTTGGAAAATCGCTCTAAATCCTCACGAAATTCACAATCTTTCCAAAAGTCCCAAGCTTTGCCTCGTTGATCGAAAGGATTAAAGATAATATCTCCGCGGTGTGGATTGTAGTACTTGGCAATCATCTCCCCAGTTTGATCAATAATAATAGCGGGTTGCTCTTTTGCTTCTACCTGAATCAGTAAATTATGCATGAGATTAGTTTTACCAGCACCTGTTGCACCAGTAATTAACACATGCCTAGTTTCCATATCTTTCACTAGCGGCATATCACCAATAGTTAGATCGCTGGCTTTACCAATTTTACGCAAGCACTTTCTAACTTCTTTGCTAGTCAATACTTTATTGCTACCATCTTTCTGCTTTTCTGCTTTTATATCTTTGCCAAATCTTGACCATAGCAGATAGATTAAAACAAAGATGCCAAACATGACTAGCACAGTAAGAGCTAATCGTATTTTAACAAACTCCCATACTGAAAGGTAAGATGCTCTATAGAATCGTGATTTAAGAATTTTGCGTGGATCAATATCTTTGGCATATAAACCTTTTTTGTCATAAGCATCTATTTTAGTATAATAGTCCTTAGCATTGGGGTTAATCGCGTTTCTAATAAAGCTGCCAGCATCATCAAAACTATCAGCTAATAGTGCTTTCTGATAAGTCATAGCAGCCCTTAAATCTAATAGTTGTGCTGGTTTGTATGAGATAACGCAGACTATTGCAACACTCACTAACAATGAACTCGTGAAAGAGCTACGTAGAACCTGAAGTAACATCCGTAGCTTATGTAGAAAAACTTGACCACCACCAATAAAATCATTTAACATATTTTACCTATTCTTAATTTCCCCATCGCTTTTTAACCATGCCACTAACACTTTGCGTGAATATTGTCGATGATATTTGGGATTTCGAGAATGATAATGCCGAACAGCTTTATGCCAAGAACCATGCTGCTTATATAAACCAGTTAGTAGCTGAGCAGCATAATTAATATTCTTCTTGGGCGTTAACATCTCAGATATTGAGGTAAAGTGTTTACCATGCCAAAAGTAATTTAGCTGCATCACGCCAATATCAATATTCTGCTTTCCTTTCTGTAAGTATTGCTCAGCAATGTTCTTAGCTTGCTCTACTGAATTACTTATGACTGATTTGCCTGAAATATTTAATGAATATGGTTGGTAATTAGATTCCACATCAGCTAAAGCAAGTAGTAAACCACTAGGAATATCATATTGATATTCTATTGTTTTAATCAAATGAGCAATTTGACTATCAGCATGCACACTTATTGGTATACTGAGAAGAAATATGGTAATCAGAGTAAGTTTTGCTTTGCAGATTAGTTGCAACCATAGTAGACTCAAGCTAATCACATTCAAGATAAGAGATTGTATGAACTGGTTTAAAGCACGCTGTACTCGAGATAATTTTTGGAATTTAATGTTTTGGCTTGGCATGACTTCCAGTGCGGCTTTATCTGAATTATTTAGTAAATTTATACCTATTTTATCTTTGCTATCCCTCATTTTAACAGTTTCATTAGTGCCATATTTACTAGCTAAAGCTAATAAAGTTACATATACCGAAGATAAGATATTTGTTAACACACAAGGTGAGTTCTTAAATAATAGATATCCTACTGGTTTAGGTTTTGTGCTAGTAATTACCGTACCGGTTTCAATACAGTTGTTTTTCGGTTTACATAATAATTTTCCTGTCTTCAAAGATTCTATAACAGCATATACTGCCATCGGTCTATTATGTCCTATGCTGTATTTCATATTTAAAAATTGTCCTATCTCTATTTTATTCAATAAAAATGCTTGGCGTCCAGAAATCACTGGTATAGGCGGAGGTGCTTATTATGTAGCTCCTAGTAGTTCTAGTGGCGTAACTGGATATATTAGTCTATCCCCTAATAGCTGGTATACTGACCCATGTCATAGGCATCTGAGTGGTCCTATACATCATCGTAGGTAAATGATGTTTAATTTACTTTTTATTATCTGGTTTTCCTACTCCATTAACCGAGTGACCTAGTGTACCTATAAACCCTTTCCCTATACGATCTTCTTCATATTTATCAACTTGTTGTTTTGCTTTTTGTTCCTTTGACTCGGTCTCAGATCTAACTTTTGCATATTTTTTCAAGTTGTTCTCTATAATATTCTTGTGTTTTTTCTCTAAACTATCACCTTGTTCTTGCAATTGTTTTTTAAAGCCACCAACATTCATTCCTTGTTGCTCAGCATACTCTCTTATAGCATAGTCAGGGTTATTGCTGATCTTATCTTGATGCTGATTAGTAAAGCGATCTAGCTGTTCTCTGCCACTTGCTCCTGATACTGCAGCTCTTCCTTGACGAATATTGTGCATGACATCTTGTACATAATGATCCTCTTGTTGTAATTTCTGCCAAGCTTGCTGTGCTTCTGGGCTGCGTCTATCTGCCATTTTATGGGCAGTACTGGCATCAACGCCATAATCTTGTTTTAATTGATTGACTACTTCTTGATACATATCACGGCTAGAATTTGCAGAATTAGCATTCACTATAGTTTGTGCTTTGTGCCAATCATCAACTTCTTGTTGACTAATCGAACATTGTTGCTCCAATCTTTGTTGTTCTTCATAAGCACTACGCACAGAATCGCTATAGCTAGTATCAATATTATTTTCTTTTGCCCATGAACTATTAGAGGTGGCTTTTACAAGATTAGCATAATTCTTATCTGTATGTTTTTCTTGATTAACACTGTTATTTTCTCCCACTGATTGATCACTAGAATTAGTAGCTCCAACTGAGCCTTTAAGACCAATAGATGCTCCAGAGCCTGTTATAAATTGCATAGGTGTACCCAATGTTGCAGAGGCTTCAACAGTAGTGTTAGCTGCTTGTTGCCAACCATAATTACTATTATCATGTAATTGTCTAGCACTACTAACCGCTTGCCGCAAAGCCTGTCCTGCCTCACCCATTGAATCATAATTAAAGCTCTCACCTGCATGTTCTCTTTGGGCAAGATGAGCGACATAGTCTGCATTTCTTCCCATTGTACTGGTATTAGAGTTCAATAAAGATCGTAGACCCTGCTGATGTATAGATTCAGATATACCTGCTCCTGTACTTACTTGTGCTGCTCTACTGTCTTCTAGCCTATAAGTAGTTGCACCGCTAGAAGCAGTAAATCCTACTCCAGACTGTCTTAAAGTATTGCCACCAGCTGTTACTTTCTCCATAGTGCCGTCCATATGTTGATAAGAGCTGCTACCCGCAGCATAAGACTCATTCCAGTCGGTCTTAAAACCACCTTGCTGGTATAATTGTTGGTTGCCAACTGAATAATTATCAAATGACTTGTTACCTGTCACTGATTCATTAGCTGCTTGTGATGCAGCAGATTGACTAGCTCCTGTTATAGTGCCAGCTAAATGGATAAACCCACCTACTCCACCTTGAATAAGACTAAAAGCAAGAAATGGTATTGCCATCTGTAGTCCTGATGCCACCGCTACAATCTTATCAGTATAGTTGCCTATTTGACTTATAGTACTGAAACTAACTACTCGATCGGCAATACCAAGTAAAGTAGTGCTGCTATAGATATCGATGAACATGTTTAGTACAGCATTTAACGGAGCCCATAACTGAAATGATGCTACGAGCGTTAAATAACCTAAATATCTGCTCCAACCACCACTCATAATCAACATTGGTAACATGAAGATAAATGAGCTATATACCAGTCCTTTCAATACACTCATTAATATTGGTAAGTAAGTAGATGCTAAATCTCCAGCAATTCGCCAGTTTGATTCTTGAGTAGCCGAAGCTCTTGTATAACCATAATCATCAGAGTAGTGTTTAATAGCATTGATCATCATTTGCTGGCGTATCAACTTCTCACCTCCAACATTAACCCCTACATAGTTTTTAAAGGATAGCTCAATATTCTTTTTAAAATTTGAGGTTAGTCGCTGGAATGCTCTTTGTACGTAATTAGTTTGTCCTGCCTGTGCAATATCAGTATCTTGTACCTTTTTCTCAAGTGCTTCAATCTCCAATTTAAATGCTGGGTCTAGTACTTCTTTGGCTGCTCTATCACAAGACATTAAGCTTTTAGTTTTACCAATACGTACACTAGTATGCCGTAAAGTAGCGGCATTAGCTTTTACTAAACTCCATATATCATCCGTTTTAAGTAACTCTTCTGGCGTATAATGATAACCAATCATCGCATCTAACATTACACATCGATCAATAAAGTTACTCATATTTTCCATGAACTCAGGAGACCTAATACGCCAGTTGCGTGATTCCTGTATAAGCCTTGCACCAAATACCATACCGTAATCCCGGTAATTAGTGTTACTAAACATGGTAAATGCCTGTTCAAAACCTAAGGTCAGTAAATCACCAAAAGTTTCTAATATGCCGACAGGTAGGGCAAAGCCAATCGGCAGATTGTCAACTTTTTCTTGTTTCTTGGACACGTGATCATAAATCATCATATCAGCTTTAGGAAGTAACATAAAATATATCATAGCTACCATCGCTATAACCTTACCAAGATGGGCTTTGTATCCATTTGCACCTGCATAAGACATCTTAAGTGCATAATAACCAACAGTACCCATGGTTACTACTAGAATTAATGATTCACCAAAACTGCTACTCATTAGCATCGCTATGGCGTTTAAGCAATAAAACATAGCATCTATATGCCCATAGGTGTATACTGTTAAATCCATATCGTTATTCTCTTTTTATCTCTTGCTATTAAGTAACTAATCACTGATTAAATTCATAATTAACTTTATTATTATTTCTTTTTGCACCGGATGACTCTCAGCAATCATTAATGCAAGCGTTGTCATACTAGTTTCATTCATGTTTTTCAGTCCAATTTTTGCCTTACTTAAGTAAAGAAGGAACAATAAGCTACCTATTCTCTTATTGCCGTCGCTAAATGGATGATCTTTAATTAAAAAATATAAAAGATGTGCTGCTTTTTCTTGCACTGATGGATATAATGACTCTCCACCAAATGTTTGCTCAATGTTACCAAGTATCGCTTTAAGCATATTTCCCCTTTCTATTCCAAATAAATTACCAGCTTCATGCTGCAATTCTTCTTTTAAGACAGATATTGAGTCAATTGCCTCTTGATAATCAAGTAATACGATAGAAACAAGTTGTAGATTTACTGGCATATTAAAATTATCTTCATCATATCTTATGAGCATATCCCATGTTTTAGTATATGATTTGATTAGTCTAAGTAATTCCTTACCAGTATCAGTAGCTAGGTTTTGATTGATTAACGTAGTAGATAACAATTCAATAGTTTGTTTTAACTTAGCTAGATGCTTGCTTGTTACTTTATCATGATTGATGTTATATCCTTGGACTAGATAATCTTTTAATATTTTTGATGCCCATTTTCTAAACTCTACTCCTCTTTTAGAATTTACTCTGTATCCGACTGATAAAATGGCATCTAAATTGTAATATTTTATTGTTCTTTTTATTGCTCGTTCTCCCTCATTTTGAACTGTGGCAAAGTTTGCCACAGTTGCACTACTTGCTAACTCTCCTTCTTTAAAAATATTTTTAAGATGTTTGGCAATTACTGATTTATCACGCTCAAATATTTGGGACATTTGATTTAATGATAGCCATACAGTCTCGTCATGTAATTTTACATCTACTTTTATTTCACCATTTTCAGTTTGGTAAATAACTAACTGATTATCTTGTATTTTATTCATAATATTATTGTCTTATATTTAATTTATACATTTTTACCCTTGAGTGTTATATTCTAAAAATCTACCAAATCCTGCTTTGAATGATCGTTGCTGTAATACTAGTCTTTCCTTGTATTGCATCATTACTTGTAAACGCTTAAAAGCAGAAAACTTAGAATCAGTAATGAATCTCCTGACCTCTGTTACCTGAGTAGTGAAGTTCTTAATTACTGCGTCATCTAACTGGGCATATTCCAATGCTGATACGCTAGATAATGCTGTATTGGTCATTTGCATCAGGAAGTTAGTAACAATGTCATAAGACACTACTTCTAAAAACTCCTGCATTCTAACAATCATGTCAGCAGTATTAATGACATCTTTACCATGCTGGGTTTTACCTTTATGGATAATCTCCATTTCAATTAGCTGGATTATCGGAATTGATGAAAACGCTATTACTGCTTCTTCCTCATCAGTGAAAGTACCTTTACCAGCAAATATTTTTGGTACCATATTTTCTAAGATTCGGCTAATATTGCCGTAAATAGTATCATTTTCACTTAAAGTTACTTCTGTTTCTGTAGGATTTAAGCATTTTTGCTGAGTATCACACTTATATAACTTAACTTGACCTGATTTCTTATGTACGCCTATATATTGCTCCAAAAGATCATTATTTAAGACTAATGATGGCTTGTTGTTAAAATGAAAACGACCATCAATCTTACGCCCGATGATAGTACCGCTAATAGACATGATTAATTCCTTAAAATCTAAATCACCACTACTACCTTTACTAAATGCCTTCCATACCAAATTAAATTCATTACCAAGCAAGGATTTAAGTTCATCTTCCTCTCCACTATTACCATGAAGATCCGGATTATTTTTACATTTGTCGCTTGCCTCATACATGTCTTTACTAGTTTTACCAATATTGCCTTGTATTAAACATCTTTGCTGACTACTACTATTAAGCATCGAGAATACTCCTTTAGCTAGAGCTTGACCTGCTGCACATTGATCCATCATCGTACCATTAACATCTCTTGCTACCGTTTCCATGTAAGACATGATATCTTCACATTGAGGACAGGATGATTTAATCAGCATTTTGACAGCATAAGCACCTGATGCCGTACCCATATTCTTAAAAAACTGGGTAAACTCTCTGCTGGAAATATAACTAAGACCGCCAAAACGAAAATCAGCAGAGCCAGTACAAGCATCAAACTCTAGTTTAGGAGTTTGTATTGTGAGGGGTTGCAAAGTTTTTGGTCTTGGACCTCGTAAGATTACTGAACCACCGGTCATATAACCTCCTTGCTGATCGTTGATAATCGCTGCTTTGTTAACATTACTCATGCTCCCATTAGGACTTGCATATTTCATTAACTTGTCTATACCACTAGCAAAAATAGTGTGATTACCAAATATAGTAATGATTACTATGTATTTTAAAATATTTAAGGCTTTATTGCTCATTCTGCTAAATTACTTGATATTAAACTGTTATCAACAACTGCTTTGTTCTTGATATCTGCAAGATGTTTAACAGCAAGCAAACTATATTCTGCCAATTCCGATTCGCTTACATAGCCACGAATTAGTTCAAATGCTGTTTTAGCATCATGACTTACAGCGATAACTGTAGGAAATTCAGTTATGTTTAAACGTTCTATTAATCCATCAGCCTTGTATGTCTTAAAATATTCATGTTTACTACCACTACTACTTACCGCATCAATATTAAAACCATATCGAGAACCAAAATTTTTCAGCACTGGGGCTAATAATTGGCAGTACTGACACTGCTCGCTAAAAAATAATACTAAATCGAACTCCTTAGCTAACTGTTGAATCTTGCGAGAATTCTCTGCTTCTTGTATTGCTCTTTTGGCTTTTACCCCATGAACATTTACTGGATTATTAATAAGATCACGTTGTTCAGGATAAAGAAGATTTGCCATATCCCAGCTATCATGCAATGTTTCTGCCTGCTTCCACATTTGCTTTTCCTTATCTCGGTAAGCTTTAACATTTTCAGGAGTTGGACGAGCCAACATGATAAACTTAAGATCAGCAAGTTCCTTAGCAAATTGCTCGATTTCTGCTTTAGCCTGCTCTGGGGTAATATCGTTACTTAGCTGCTCCGATGCATCGAATCTATTATTCTTGTAAATCATATCTTGATCTGTCATCTTCTCTTCAAACCATAACCAACCACGATAACGTTGCTCAAAGAAATTGGCATAACTCATACTAGGTAACAGAATGCATATTAAAACTAATATTGTTGTATAATTTACCATAACTATTACTTGTACTTAGCTACCGCTTTACATCTTATTTGTTTACTACTAATCAACTTTAAGCTCAGTATTCCAGCCAGCCTTATTATTGTTTTTATTATCTGGATTACCGTCGTATTTTTGTACGCTTGGTAGCGATGAGTTCACTCGTGCTTTAATATCTCCTACTTTTGGTATTTTCATCCTCTTTAAAATATCGGCAAAGAATTCACTGAAGTCCATGCGATCAAAATCTAGCCTCATAATCTCTGCAAGTGTTAAGCCGCGACAATTAGTGTATTTGCCACTACCAAAATTCATACCAAGCTGCCGACGTGACTCTACTTGCATCACTTTGTTAAGCAGCGAACTAAAACAGCAATAATGATGCTTTACTATTGTTGTAATACCCATTGTTTGTTTATTTTCTTTTCCAACATAAACACACAAATTCTTTTGTCGTTTATCTATTAAATCGATTTCATTTTTTGTGCATCTTGCCCCTAAATGTTTACCCCAACCTTTTAAACTAGTAGAACAGCAATTGGTATAAGAAGTAGCTTTTTTGCTGCAACTTTGACTAAATCCTTCAAATAATTTGAAGTTTGGATCAGTAGCTCCTTTCATCTGACCTACCGCATATAATTTTGATACTGAGTCCATCATATCAGCGTCTGTTAAATAGCTCTTATCAACACAGTTACCGTCAATGCACGGTACTCCTTTACATACCAGTCTATCTTTACCCTCTTTCTCAACTAGTCCAGTTCTTACCATTTCTTTATCGATAGTTACAGGATTCCAACTTTTACAAGAAAATTCTTTATGTAAGTTTACACAATTACCATAACTGTCTCGTAGTAAACACGGCAAGTCTGCTACTGCGTAACAATGAGCAAAATTCTTACAGTCGTTTTTACTTGGATAATTACATGTTTTACTATAAGCAAATTCCCAACAATCTCGGTGTACCTCAAATCCTTGTACAGTTCTTGTGCCAGAACTAGTGCAATGTTTACCATTATCAATACAAGGATAGTTTGAGGTAAAACGATTACCAGCCTCAGATGAGTGGACAAAACAAGCCCAAAGAATCAGTGTAGTCACCACTTGTAACGTCAGAATATTAAATCTATATCTATAATCCGTGGTAAGATGTTTGATCATTTTAACCTGCATCTCTCCATCCACTCTTCTGCCCATTCTTCACATACTGGATAACTATCCCTATATTTATAATTGATAGCATATCTTTGAAAGACATGATGAACTCCTTCAACATGGGTGATTTTACCTTCACCATCCCAAGGAGCTGTACCTCCCTCCACTTGTTCTAATTTTACTCCTAAACGATTCGCTATCATGTTACGACGCTCAAGATTAAGATGCGGATCTTGACGCATATGCACACTCCAATAACCTCTGCGGCATTTGATGGTATGTGTCCAACCATGATAATCAAACCAAAACTCAAAACCTCCCAGATACATTACTCTATCTTGCCATTCTTTATACCTTACTCCAGTTTTGGTACATTTTAATATTAGACTATCACTACAACTATATTCATTACGTAGCTCCTCACAGAATTTTTGATTGTATATTGTGTCTTTAAAATGTTCTTTTTCAATCTCAATGACGTATTCAGGCTCTAACTCTTTATCTCCCTTGACAGTTTTACAATCAATATCAAGGTTACGTAAACCTTCCATTAACCGTGACATCAACTTACTACTGGCATCTGAGATTTTATCAATATCTCTTTTATGGTTGACAATCTTAGGGTCTAAATAATCAACCTCTAGCTGATTTATGTAACTATTCTCTTCTTTAGCCCTTTCCTCTTGACCTTTACTTTCTAAGTTATTAACATTAATAGCATTCAGTTCTGATGCTTTGCCCTCGAGTAGATTCTCATCTACTCCTAATTCTTGCACAGCTCCTTTACTCGATATCCCCTGCTCTGATTGCTTTTGTGAGTTCTCAATAAATTTAAGAGTCGCTTGCTTATCATCTATTTCTTTCTCGAATAAATCACTGATCTTATTCTTATTGACTTGTACCCTATCTGCTAATGCACTACTACTTGCCAGTATAACAATGAACATTATGGTAATTTGCCACCACTGATTTAATATGAGTCGCTTAACCATAGCTGTATCTAGTTGCCTTGCTATTACATGACTATAACTATTAATCATTTCAAACACTCCAAGGCTTGCTTAGTTAATTCTCCTAACCTTGCAAATTCTGTTAACGCATATTTAACTCCAACATTACCAACCATCTTGTCAAACTTTAAAACAGATACCTTAGTTGGGTCATAATCATCTGTTTGCGACAGCACAATAGTTGGTACTGATACAATTTCAAATCTCTCATACGCTTCATCGTCTATCTGCATACTAGATGCTAGCTCCTGCCGCTTATCCTGCTCACTAGTTAATTCTAGAACCAGCTTGGTTAATTCTTTAAAACTACCACCGGGTAAACCTTTAAATACTAAGACTCCTCCATACTTACTTGCCTCCCTCAAATAAGATTGCAGTAACGGTTTGGGCATCGAGCTACTTACAAACACATAAAGACCAGTAAATTGCCGCAGCGATGGAGCATTACTATCATTACTGGGTGTAAAAGCATCCTGTCCTTCTAACTGCTCTTGCTTACACCACTTATCTCGCAAGTTTTGCCATACCATATCAATGTTACTCCTTGCTAAATCACTAGCCCATTTGATATCAGCTATTGCTGCTTGCTGAATAAACTTGTACTGATTATCGCTCTTACTATTGGCATCATCACATTCTGTTGCTGCATGTGTACTAGCTATATATGAAGTAATTGATAGTATCATAATTGCATATGATATTAGATTAAAGTCGGGTAATAGAAGAGAGGTTTTCCATCTCTTCCATCCCCTAAGAACCGTACTTGATAGTTTCCTATCATACGGCTCAAGCCTCTTTAAGCCCAATTTGTTTAGAACCAGCTTCAACATTTAAACCTTGATTATGAACTTGTTTATGACAATTGATGTGCAACATCATTAAATTTGAGTTACTATTATCGCCGCCTCTTGACTTTGGTATGATATGATGTACATCCCAATCAGTCTCCAGTGTAATTATTTGCTTACAGTTAGGACATTTACCTTTCTGTTTATTCCATAAAACTTGTAACGTTTTGTTCTCTGATAAAGAGCTGTACATTTTATACCTTGCTCTTTTTTCAAAATAACTATCCCATTGCTTATCATATGGATTTGCTTCAGATACAATCTTTACATAGCGTTTAATAGGAAGTTTAGTCGGATCAACCAACTTATAAAGTACTAGTTTTTCACTTGGTTTTTTCTTGTCACCTTCACAAGCAAATCTCCAAGCATCACCTCTTATAAATTTAAAGTATTTATGCTTAACCCAACTACTGCTCTTATTTGAATGTCTACGTTTAGCCCATCGCCATAAAATCTTAAATATCTCATGCCTTAATTTACTAAAACTCTCTTTAGCAACTATATGTCTGTGATACAGTGTCCAACCCCGAATAATAGGATTGAGCATAGTAATCAGCAGAACATGTCTGATCATTTTATTATCTTTGGTAATCTTTCTGATTTTTCTGATGACCCCTTGTAAGCTTGTTTTTGATGGCTTGCTAAGATACTTACCATTATATTTTCTTACATTTTGTCCAAGAAAATCAAAACCTTGATCAATATGAGTAATTTTTGTTTTAGTTTTTGATAGTTCTAATCCTCGCTCTTGCAAAAATTGTTCTACTATAGGTAAAACTAAATCTTCTAATTGCTCTTTTGATCTACCAGTAATTATAAAATCATCAGCATATCTTATATAGTTGACCTTATGAGATGGTTGCCTTGATGATATTTTCATCGGAAACTTTTCCGCTAATAATTTACCTAAACCATCTAGTGCCATATTTGCAAGTAACGGAGATATTATTCCACCTTGTGGAGTACCAGATTCAGTAGGGTAAATATTACCAGATTCCATATATCCGGCTTTTAGCCATTTCTTAAGTATAGTTTTATCTATCGGAATATGATCAAGCAGCCATTGATGACTAATGTTATCAAAGCATCCTTTAATATCAGCTTCCAATACCCATTGAGCGTATCTTTTGCAACTCAACACCCTAAAGCATTGATCCATTGCATCCGCCGGTGCTCTCTCTGGTCTAAAACCATAAGAATGTCTATCAGCCTTTGTTTCCGCAATTGGTTCTAATGCCAACTTGTATAAAGCTTGCATAGCTCTATCCCTCATAGTCGGTATACCTAATGCTCTGCTCTTCCCGCTCACTTTAGGTATATAAATCCTTCTAAGAGGAGCTGGATTATAACCATGTTGCCTCAAGTTAGTAATTGCTTGAGATTTAAGACTGGGAGTAGACCAAGTTTCCTTGTCTACTCCTGCAGTCCTTTTACCTCGGTTCTCAATCACTCTTTTAACAGCAAGAGCCTTGCCACTAAAAGAATGGGTAAGTAAACGTTGCAAGGCTTTAACCTTACCCCACCTACCTTCCTTTGTTGCCTTTACGATACGCACTTGATGACTTTTAACAATTTTATTACACTGGCTCCAGTTAATACTATGCCAACTCACATCATTGTCAGTAGACGCACTAGCTACGATTTGACTTGTAGCCATCATTTGCTTTCCTCCTTTAAAAGTTTCATCAAATTCTCTCGTAATAAGAGACCATAATGGAAGTCTGCCCGCTTTCGCATGGAATAATGTTACAATTCCTATCTGTTTCATTACAAAACAGCATTCGCTTTCTCCATCTTTCCTCTACCTGCACCTCTATCAGATCCTCTTACGATTCACCTGCCCTTAGGCAGAGATACAGGCTTACTGTGTTCCGTCTATGTGACAATAGATGGGTTAGGTTCTACCTTTCTGCCGATGATCCTATAGTCTACGTATCGTGAGTGCATACACACGATAACCAGATCACTGTTCCATTTTGGATAAAGCTTATCAGCATCTTTAGCTCTTCAACTGTAACGACATTTATCAGTAGTTCACATATGTTAACCTTACCACCTAAGCCTAGCCTCTAACCACATGATGCTTGCAGTTTAATCCTCACCTCACAACTTGGATCCTCTTGCGAGCCGAGTACATTGTCCTAATAGCTTCAAACAAAGGATCACTCCAATGCTTGTATCAGTAGGCTACTGTTGGTAGAACAACAGGTTTAATCAGCATTATTGCCGTTAAACAATCAAATAGACGACTTCACATCGCCCATGCACAGCAATTGCCTTTCCGAAAAATTAAATAACCAAAATCCTGCCCATCATAGGGATATTCCTTAAATGCAGAGTACAACATGTCCGATAATCCAAGTGGAAAACAGCCTATCCCACTTGATGTTGATACCGGATTAACCATTTGCAGCTTGTACTGACTCTTCTTAATTTTTAACGCTCTTGATTTACGACATAGTTTTCCTCCACCTACAGGAGAGGTGTTTTCCGATGTAGATGTTTCCTGAGCGAGTCCTATTCGGTGCATCTTAGCAATTATGCGAGTAGCGTATAGACTGCTTGATTGGATGCCACCAACATGATCGCTATTAGCACCCGCAAATGGATAAATATTACCCCAGCACCCAGCACACCAAAACATTTCGTCTCTTGGTAAATCAACCGTAGAAGCAGCACAATCAATGCTACAGGCAGCTTGTGCTAAGTGATTGCCAAATAAAAAAACTTCTGGATTTAAAAGAGTTTGTAGTTTCTCGTCATTCCACGTTACATCTAGTTCACTAACATAGGCTACATCAAAGCTAGATTGCTCTAGACAAATAAAATCTGTGATAAGTTCAAGCCAGTAAATTAATGGATAAATATAATAATGAACGTGGTAAAATGAGCGATGGGCATGATGTTCACCATAACCTCTAGCATAGGAGCTAACTTTTCGTAAATCTGTTCCTAGCGACAAACCACCTAAATTAACCATGCAATAGGGAGTACGAGTAATGTCAACTAGGCGTACTGGCTCCCAAAAGCCAACAGCAATGCCTGGAATTGGCACATTATCCTTGGTGCATAAACAAAGTGGCGAGCTGGGATTTTTAGTGTCCCTCTTCTTTGGACTACTACCCTTACCTATATTAAAACCACCAATAGAAATTGGCAGTAAACATGACCAGCAAATATCAGTTATAGGATTAACAAATCTCCCCTGACAAGTATTGCCATAACTTGACAATGGCAAAAAAATTACCATAATCAAAACTGTGATGACTTTTGTATGTTTCATCCAACCTTTGGCGAAATTCCTGCAAGATACCTCGCCAAAGGTCAAATTCTTTATTTGATCATTCATGTTATTAATTTGTTATCATGTTATCTGCTATTACTTATGTTAATTTCAGTGATCTTTAAATACTTACCTTCTTGCTCTACTATTGCCGGCACATAGCTAATATTAAACTTTGTTGTCAATTCTCCTGCTTGATCAAAATATATTGGACTACCAATTTCTCTTTCTAGCTCAAGCGGTCTACCACCAGTTAAGACGATTTTAGTACCGTCAGAGTTACTAGCATTCTTCACATGATCTTTATTTAACTCGCTTAAGTTTTCCGCCAATGCTGCTGCGTTATTTGACAATATCTCCGCTAAATGATTATCTTTTACCCAAGCTATTTGACTTGCATCCCGACCATCAATAAATACTAGTTTACCGTCCCATGACATATAATCTAGCGGATTAACTCTTGTACCTCTTGCATATAATAGCTTGCCGCATGGCAAAACTACATCCTGATCTAAAACATAACTCGAATCGAAATTATGACTAACGGTCTTAGTTGCCTTACCTATGCCAGCAATAGCAACTGGTTCTTCTACTTTCTTTCGAGCCAAATCCTGCATTTTTTGCTGGTACTCAGCAAGATTTATACTTTTTAATTTACGCTGCATCATGCTGACAAAACCTTCTTCCTTAATCTCAAAAGTTGCAGCTTGCTTACCAAAATCCTTGGCAATTGTCACATGACTAAACGCTAAACAAATAATCAATAACAAATTATTTTTTCTCTGCATTGATTTTCTCTTCTAATAATTTAACCTTACATAACTTCTTTTCCTCAGCCCACCGCCTTAAACTATTTAATTCATAAATACTAATATTATAAAATTCTACAATCTGTTTGTCGCTCATACTATCTAGAGTAGAGCATAACAAACTATTCTCAAATTGATATTCATCACTAAGCTTGTTAATTTTATGACTATCAAAACCAGCAAGCATCATGCGAATCACTATATGTTCCATCTTATCAGCTTTATTATCCCTCTTATCTACTTTATTGGACTTTGGACAAAACCCCCTGTTTTTTTACAAAATAGAAAGTTTTATAAAAAACTAGTATTCTGAGTTACCTTTCTAAGGTTATTATTAATTTATAGTTAATATTTTTACAATTTTAGGTAAATTATTTTATATAATAGATAAATTATAAGTTGCTAAATATAGGCTAAATTATTTTGTCCAAAGTCCAATACTTTATCTACTTGCTTGTTCTCCGAAACTTCGTTATTACTTCTAACAGGCGGAATGACCATTGGAATCATGAAGATAAACATTATCACAACCAATATTAATACTACGATAATTTGGAATTTATATGCCTTCTTTACCTCTCCCCAAGCTTTATTCGTATCAAATTTATCCATTGTTTTGTACCTGTTGTTGTTTACTCAATTCATCAATAATTTGCTGATGCACTTCCTTGCTTATTGATCTAACATTTTTACCTTTTACACTACCCATACTATAAACCACCTTGGTCGTACTATTTTGGTAAGATTTCGGTAGACTCACAGCTAAATTCACCGCCTTATCAATTTGACCAAAAAATAGCTGGCGATCTTCTAGATGTTCATTTTTGACTCTATCCTGTTCAAGCCTCATCAATTCATCTTCAGCAACATATAAAATATGCCAATCATTACTACTTAAACCTAACTGCCTAGCAATTGTAAAACCCAAACATGCACCCATTGTAACCGCAGTAATTAACACTAATATTTTCTTTGCTATCTCCATATTTTAGATCTTATTACTTTAGCCCCGTATTACTTTACTAGTCTTCTTAATCTCTACCAATTGCTCTACTGCCTCATCTAGAGTTAGACCAACCGCAGTTTTTTGTTTTAAGAAATTAAAATCACTTGCATCAGTGGAAAATAGTGCCTTACTATAATCATCCAGCACTAACTTACCTATTACCGTCACTCCCGTAGTATATAATAGAGCTTCAGCATATTTGTTTGGAACTAAACTAATTGACCTGATTAGCGGTATCATATCCTTAAAGGCTTCTGATTCCTTAAATGCTCCTAAAGCCTTCTCATCTTGCTTCAATAATATCGTCCAAGTGCTATTCTCTAAAATAGTTCGATGCTCTTGTGACTTATGTAAATCCATGAAATTCTGTACACATATCACTAATGAACCTCCATATTTACGCACAGTTCTAACAAAAGCTGCAAAAAAGCTAGTGGCAAAATCAAGTAACATCCATGCTTCATCCACGATAATCATGAAAGGCGTTTGGCGATCACCAGTAAGAAATTGATTGGTAACTTCCATGAGTAATATCTGTAGTACTATCGAAAGTAACTTAGGATCATTCTTGATCTCTTCAAACTCAAATACAGTAATCAGCTTCTGAAAAGTTGCCTGTTTTGTGCCTGAAAAATATTTGCCGTACAATCCTTCATGGGTATAAGGATACAAAGTTGCTCCGTATTTTTGTAAACTTAGAGAATCGCTATCTTCAAGAAATTTAGCAAAACTGCTAATATCTAAATGGTAGTTACTCGTGGCTAATGCTGCAACTATTGCTTTTTCTAGTTCAGCTGAACCACGTGCATCATCTCCTACACCGCACATTACTTCAAGTAAACCTTTAGTACATTTTAAAAACTCGTCCTTATCATCTGGATTCATCCCTTGGTAAAAACTAGCAAAAGGATTAAGGCTAAATGGAGCTTTGCGACCAAACTGAATAATCTCTCCATTAAGTAAAGTGCAAATATTTGCAAAACTCTGTCCAATATCTAAAATGAACATCCTAGTATTTTGTGCCATTAGACTAACAGCTAACTCCTGCAAAAACACTGACTTACCTCCTCCAGAAGGAGCAAAAATACAAATGTTGTAATTGCCGGCGTTAATTTTATAAAATGGGTTAAAATTAAATAATTGCCCACGTCGTGCGTGCAGGAGTACCCCTGACCTTGGCACTCCTTTCCACTCAGCATGAATTGGTAGCCTAGCTATTACTTCCTTAGATAGCACTAATCTAGTTAATTTAAATTTGTCTAAGATATTCCACATTAAAGCTTGTTGCATTGGCATCATGCTAAGCAATACCGGTAATTGTAGATGATACGAAATACCAAGGCGAAAATTATTATTGTTATACAAAGTAATTAAGTTCTGACTAACTATATCAATTGATTCTTTGGGGGCAGTTACCATTAATGACCAGTGTTCTGTTAAAAACTTCTCGTCACTACTAGTCACTCGGTCATTAATATCTTGCCACTCAGCCGCTTCTCTCTTAAGATCACGGTTACCGTGGCTATACCACTTCTCTGAAGCTTCAATCACTTTCTTGCCTCTTGCCGTAATCATGCTGCTAGCCGATTTACTAATGGAACTCGCTACGCAGTAACTAATGATAAATCTTGCAGCTATACCCATATGGCTACGAGTACTATCACCCAACAAATTGATAGTTTCAGCTAGTGAGAAACTTTGAGACAATTCCTTAATATGATAGATTCTAGAAGTTAAGCCAGTTGTTACATGATTAATCTGATCTTCCTCTATTCCTTGCAGCATACAAGGCATTACTATTTGCCTTGATAATATTTCATGCGGAGTATAAGTAGTATTTGTACTGCCACCCAGCTCCATTTGTAGCATTAATCTTGTTAAAGCTATTAAATCACTAGCATCGCAAATATGCGGAGCGAGTTGTAATGATTCCAATTTATGCATCAAACTATCTCGAAAACTGATAATGCCACTTTTGCTATTGTTTTTTGTATCAAGCTTGCTACTAAAGGAAACAAATATTCGATAATCTCGAGCAATACGACCGTCAGAAATACCAAAGCTTATCGCTTGCTCCCTGATAAACTGAGCTCGTCTTTTGGTTATTTTCTCAAGCAAAGGATCGCTATTGCTACGCATCTCCTGCCAGTGACCCAAAATATCTTCTACATCATGATTTGCCACTAGCAAAAATTGCAAGTAAGAATTTTCAGGCAACTCATCGTTAAAGAAATGCGATAGATTCTTGTGCAGTGAATCGTCAACGCCAACAATAGGACTAATCTCCAACATAAAACCAGCAATGTTTCCGTCATTTAAAAATAACCCCTGCTCCTCATCAAAATATCGATAACTTAAATAATCATCGAAAGCAAATGTCCCTGATAAAATGTTACCTACCATAGATACACTATTTGGGCTTTCAATGTTCTCAGCTAATCCGCAACTATATGCTATATTCTTAGATATCTGTTTGAAACTACTGAAATTCATTATTTGCCCCTGTAATCTATTTTAAGTATAAGTTATCGCCGTCTTGGTATGCTTCTACCCCATTTTCTATAGGCATTATTTTAACCTTATGTATTTGATTTAACGATTTTTTTGGTACATTGCTATGCTCTAATCTACAACTATTCCCGCGACATTTTCTATTCAAATAGACCGTCTCAATCTCGCCGGAGTCTACTTGTTTATCTACCTCGGATAACATCATGCATCTTGCTCCTTTGCTATCCGGACAATTAAAACCAGCCGAATATATAGAGCAAGAACTAAGTAGTATGGGTGAAATCAAGATGATAAATATAAATTTAGTAACTTGTTTAAATTTATTGCCAATCCAACTTTGACTAATAGTGAAATCATTGATCATTTTTGTGCCTTTTCTGCTCGATATTGTTGTAGCTTTTCCTGAACATCCAATTCACCTAAATACACACCTTTGGTAAACACTATATCTACCTTAGTACCACCAGACACCAATAATACTGGTGACATACTCTCAGCCTGCTTAATATAGTAATCTGCTATCTTCTCAGCAGCATTACTAGCCCCAGCAAATCCACCTTCTTGTAACATGTTACCCATATTTTTCTTTTTGGTACTTCCCATGCCAAAACTACTAACAATTACTTGATCCTGACCTTTGGCAGCACCAGCAAATCCACTAATCACTCCTCCGATCATTGCGTTCTTTAAATGCTTACTGCTAGTTTGCACCACTTTACCTTTAATACCGTTCATACCATCATCGCCATAAATCAGACCGGCTATTTTAGTGGTGTAAATTAGCTCATTGACTGAATCCTTACATGACAAAACCTCTGCCCTGATAACCGCTCGCTCAGATGATAAATCACCATACGAAGAACCCATGATTTGGCAATGAGTTATATCTATGTCAAAGTTCTGAGGCAAATTACCACGATCAGTAATTCTAATAATTACTGGCACTGGTTCTGAAGCAGAACCGATAGATGTCGACACCACGATACCACCTAGCAATACTCCTTTAACATAGGCAGTCTCCGGAATATAACTACGTGCTGATTTCGGACGATCAAATCGCTCACCGCGATCTAGGTGATTTACCGTAATACGACTATCATCTATTAACGGATGATGTGTTCTTGTAGCTCTATCGTCTTCTATAGACTTTATGCGAGCATTATTCATCTCCCTTTTAGCTGACTCTTGCTCCTCAGTAATATATTGTATTTGAGCTTTCAGCTTCTCTATCTCGCCTTTTAACTGATTAGTGTAAGCTACTGATTGCTCATTAATACTACTTTCAATTAGCTTTAGTTTCTCGTTTGATTGATTCTTAGCATCCATCAGCTTATCTTCAAAATGATTACGCCACATTTTATCTATATCAAGAGCATCGCTTGCTACTACTAGATTTAATGGTAACTTAGCCTCAGACTCAATACCAATATTACTTGCCTTATTTGCTTGATACTTCATAAAAATTAAACCAATAACTACCAAAGCCCCGAGTAAAAGTAATATAATTACATCTTGCTTTTTTTTAGCATTAGTTGAGTTTTGAGCATGCGGTGCTTGAAGACTAGTATTAGCAATATCTTGCGTTTGATCATTTGGCTTTAATTTTGCATTAATAATTTTACTAAAGATATTTTTACATTTCTTAATCATAAGCTACTTCTTTGGTAATGATGAATGCTTTAGTAGACGCTCCTGTTGCTAATGCACTGCTACCCAAATTTATTGCTATTGTGTTTGTAAAAAGATTACTAAAATCCGATTCCAGTAATAGCAATGGCTTGGAGCTAAGATTTTTTACCAATAACACTGCTCCGCTTAAATCTCCATAGCGATACCATCTTATTTGCTTAAGCAATTGTTGCTTGGTTTTGCGTAATGTACGCTCAGCCTCCATAACATAATACTTACCTTGCACCCCTTCAATCATTGCCCTCATCATCAAAACCATTTCTGATTTTAACTTTTGATCAAAATACGGTACTATTTTGTTAGTTGTTAGAGATGATCTAATCCCTTTATTATGTAAATTAAGTAATATTGTTTGTGATGCCATATCTAGTACAGTAAACCTGATATCTTGTGCAAACCCTCCGGGCATTATTAAGCTTAACGATATAGTCTCACCAACTTCTACCTTAGGTTTGATGAACAAATTACGCCAGTCGCTGCTCCAGTAAATTGCATACTTATTCTCATCACCTATTACTTCCACAATCTCACCACCTACCACTCCAATCCTGTTTAAGCTACTGGCTGCTATGCTCGCTTCTATTCTGTCATCTCCGGAATAATTAAACTGGCTAGCACCATAAGCTTGCCAAGGCAAAACAATCAGTACTAGGATTGTCCATAAAGGAAGAATGAATGATAGATATAATTTGTTAACTACATTTTTCATTTAACTAGCACCTAATTGCATTATTATTATTTACCTTGCTTCTCTTGCTTATCTTTGTCTTCTACTACTTGGTTGAATTCTTTTAACCGCAAATATCCACCACTAAATTCAAAGCTAAGTCGGTAAGAAGTAGGCGTTGATTCAAAACCACGTTTGCCGTATCGTGAAGTTAATATGCCGTGGGCTATAACCTCTCCTTTAGTTTCATCAATTTCCATATTCTTAACGGTAAAGTAAGTAACTAAATCAAAGTTTTTGTATTTTTCCGCACTATCTGCAAAATACTCATTGATCCTTTTAGAAAAACTTGGGTGACTATTGCTAGTGTACTTTAAAATCATATCTCGTTTATGCAAAACATCTATGCTAGATAAATCAAGTAAAGAGTTTAAAAATACCATAGTCATTTGCTCCAAATAGCTACTTGATACTTTACGGTTGGAAATCATTACCTCTGAGGTCAATGGTGGCACTATAATAATTCTCTCCTCTTGCATTAAAATCTTCAGGCTCAGCGCAAAGCTCGTCACAGTAAGTAATATGGTGAGCAATAAGAATAGATTACGCTGCTTGGTAATACGATCGCCACCTTGCATAGCATTAGTTAAATCCATGACATCCTTCTTAAAACTTGTTGTTTGATATGTATGTTAAATATTTACCTATATGCTTAATTTACCCATCTACTTAACTTACAAAAAACATCTCTTATGTGAATCAGGCAAATATTTCCCACCAAAAAGATGTTTAAATGGTAAATGCCAATAAATAAACTTCTGAACACTACCGCTATGCCACTCCTTAGCAACAATCGCAGAAACACCATAACCAACAACAAAACCCATAATTCCTATAGTCATACCAAACCTAGTCCATACTAAACAACCAATAGCTAGTGCCCCTATAATGCCAAGATAACTAAGACCGTAATATTTAGTCTCTTTGTTTAAGGCTCTATTTAATCTAACTCTTTCCATATTAATTATTTACACTCCTAAACCAGTTTTTACTGCTATTAAAGTTAAACCTCCACATAATGCACCTTTACCAAAACCAAGCATTTTGTCTCGTAGGTCTCCTTGTTGTTGCATCAAAGCTCCAATTGCACCTGTGATGAAAATACCTACCGGATAATAATCATTAATCATTTTCTTTACTGGCTCTGTAGCTGCCTTCATCCCTGCATCAAGGTCAAAAGCCGCATACACATCTATGCTACTTAGTAATATAGGAACAAAGTAAAGACTGATCTTTAAAACTGAATAAATATTGTTATGATAATTTGTAGATTTTTTTTGCATGATTTATATTCCCTCAATTGTAATTATTGATATTAATATGTGGTTTAATACTGCTTTATTGGTTCATCTTCTTGGCTATTTTTATGTTTTCTAATGTTGTTAACAAATACTAAATGTTTAATGATTACTTTTGGCTAGTTCTGTACTACTCACGTGCATTTGCTCTAAAGCAATATTCATTACCTCCTTGGCTTGTGCTAGATCAGCAATATTGCTGATATCGATGATTTGCTTAAGGTAGGTCATAGCTTCCTGATATCGAGTCTTCTGTAATGGATTTAATGGCATAAGGGTCACGCTAAACGATTTAGCAAAACAACTAATAGATTCCGTATATTTTCCTAAGTGAAAAAAGGCTACTCCTTTACAATGCAAAGGGGCATCGTCAAGTTAAGTAACATAGTGTCAAAATGAGCTATATTTTTAGATTTCAGGCAGCAAGAATTCTTTGAGTAGCTTGATACCAAATGGATTTAGCGAATGCAAAGTTAATTCTTTGTTCAGGTGCTGTTTTAGTATATCTTCCAACATTTACGGCAAATATATTTCTGACTTTTCCCATCAGTGATAATGTACATTGTGCTGAATTAGCATGCTTAAATTTTATCAATATCTTCTCTTTTCGTCGAGTTGGCTGATGGGCATTCTCAACACGATTATTTAATCTCTTATTAGTTCGATGTTGAGTCTTAGGACACATAAGCTTAACAGGTTGAATGTAACTCCTGAGCTTATCAGTAACAATTACTCTTGGAGCTGGATAATTACCCAGTAATCTTGCTAGAAACCTAATAGCTGATTTCTTATCACGACGCTTCTGCAGCAATACTTCTAATTCATATCCTTCAGAGTCAACAGCTCTCCATAATATAAATACTTTGCCTTTAATCTTAATGTGCATTTCATCTAAATGCCATTTATCAGTTGGATTCCTCTCTCTCTTCCTGATGACATCTTGAAAATAAACTGCAAATTTATTGCACCAAAATCTTACAGTCTCATGACTCAACATAACACCTCGATATGCCATCTGTTCTTGAACATCTCGGTATCTACTATTAAAACGATGATATAACCATACTGCATGGCTAATAATGCTTGCTGGAAAACGATGTCTCTTCGGGGCTTGGGTAATATGCATAGCGGTAGAATTGAAAGATACATTATTACTGCTATTCTATAACTCATTCCCTCCCTTCGCTCAATACTTAATTTACATCTCTCTTAACTTGACGGTGCCTGCAAAGGATATGAAGCATTAGCATCACTAGCATTGCTCTTTAATGCTTGCTCTGCTATTTCTGTCGCTTCTTGATATTTTCCTTGTAGATTCAGTAACCTAGCTTTGATAACCAAAATATATTCATAATGTGGATCAATCTCTAATAACTTGTTAGTTAAGTTTGTTGCTGCCTTAATATTGCCTAGATTCAGTAAGCTCAGTGCTTTACATTCAGTAGCTGATTTATATAATCTTAGCATATCACTAGTACTGCTCGATTTAGTAATATCTACTCCTGAATTAGCAATTGATGCTAACAACTGGTCACTATATTCTATAGCTTCTTGGTAATTAGTTAGTCTTAAGTGACTCTCAGATAGATAATCTAAGGTAAACAAAAGATCATTATGGTCAATAATATTATTGCTCAGTGCTAACTCAGCACAATCAATACTAGCTTGATAATCTTTTGAAAAATAATGAGCTATAATTTTAGTTAAATAGGCTGATGAAAAATTAGGTAGTTTCTCTATTACTTGATCGATTATTTCTAATGCTTGGTGATATTGTTCAATATTAATTAATAATCTACCTTTAGTCAGTAATATTTCATGATACTTAGTATTATCATTGGTTATAGTTAGTAGCGGCTCAATAGCTGATATTGCTTCTTCATATCTACCTAGATTACTATAGCTATTAACTCTACCAAGCCAACCATCTGCACATTTATGGTCTAGTGAGATAAGCTGGTTAAAGGTCTCTAAGGCATGATGATATTTATGTAAGTCAGTATAAGCCTGTCCTAAATTAGCATACAAAGTGTGATCACTGGATCTTAGTGTTATTGCCTTATTATAATAATCCAATGACTCTATTATCTGATCAAGATGCTTATGCAATACAAACCCTTTGCAGTAATAGAATCCTGCTTCATCTGGCACTAGTGCTATTAGCTGATCTAACGTATTACTAACCTCTTGGTATAAACCATCGTTAATTTGCTTATTAACTAATTCACTCAACGTATCCATCCTGTTTAGAGGTAATTGTTTATTATTTACCTCATTGTCAATGATCATATATTATTTCTTCTTCTTTAATTTGTTGCTTAATTGCTCAGTTAATGATTGACTCTTCATTTACCTTGGGATTTTCTTGTTGTTCAAGCGTCTTCAAAATCTTTTTTATGTATAATTCCATATCCTCTAAATGATACACTATGCTCAAAATATTATCTTCTCTACTATTGGTGTTGGTAATTAACTCTTGTAACTCTTTAAATAGAAGATAGGTCTCTGCCTTTGTTTTACCAAATACACAAGAAAACTCTTTACTGGTTACGCTTATTTGGTATAGATATTTTAAAGATATTATGATTAGTAACCCTTCAATAATAATTAATAATATTGTTATATGCTGACCCATTTTTATTCCTTATAGCTATTGTTACTACTACTGATGCTACTTAACATGCTCTTTTTATTTACTAGAGTTATAAAATTTTGTTCATTATTCTGTACTTTGCCTTCTGCCATTAGAACATCGCTGTTTACATCTAAATATTGTTTTGTCCTTGTGATAAACTATTTTGCTCTAAATGTATTAGGAAAATAAACATTACGACCATATAGATTATGGATATTACAATAATAATTAGATTATATGTCCTCTCAATTGGCATAATGATCTAACCTTAGTTGGTGAACCATAAAGTCTGCTAATATACAAGAAAGTAGTAATTTAAGATCACTATGTAGTTGAGAAAAAAGATAGGTCAAATAAAGCAAAACGCATTTGCTCTTTAAATAGAATTTGTGTATAGTCATGATTATAGCCTTATAATTTAAGAGTTATTGCTAATACTAAAATAGTATTTAGCTCTTTCCTTCAGCCAGTAAATACTTTTGAGTCGCCAAACTTTGTTAGTATTTTACTGGCTTTTTTAATAAGTGTCCCTATTAATTTCAGTATTATTCATTCTTATATTGCTTTATGCCCCAATATATTACCATTAATTTATTATATGCGTTTAGTTAATTAATACTTTAATTGAGCGTCAATTTAGTATATAAATGTAACTATACTGTACTAAAAACTTTTATCAATATATTTTTTGATATTTTTACTGAAATATATTAAATATTATGTATAAATAGTTACATTTATATACTAAATCGGTTACAATTACATGTCTTATAATACGTTACAGAAAAATCTTGAAAAGTTAATTAAGGATAATAATTATCAGATAGCTGACTTAGAAAGAAAGGCTGGGGTCAGGAAAAATAATATTTATAATATTATTAAAGGAATATCAAAAAAACCTTCAGCAGAATTATTACAAGCTGTAGCGGATGTATTTGGTGTAACAGTAAAAGACCTGTTTACTATACCAACTGCAAGTTATCCATCTTTGACACCTGAAGACTTAGATTTACTTATAAAAGTAGCAGAGCAAGTAATACTTGAAATTAAAGCTCAGCGATTAAATGTTTCGTGTGTTGATGTCACCTCAATGATCAATGAAGTGTTTAATTATTCTTCTGAATCTAAATTACCTACCCCTGATGAAAAATTTATCAAATGGATACTAAAACAAAAATATACTCATCGCTGAGATTCAGGATAACATACCGAATCCATCTTTAGTATTTCGACACTTCTAGGATGATCTGCACCAAATTTGCTTATATGTTGATCATGAAATTTAATGTACCAAGCTTTTTCTGATAAATGACAACTAGCTTTTGCTGCAGATATATACATTCTACTGACTTCGTCTACATTCCTGAGATTGTCTTTATAATTATTCCAATATAACATCTCAGCTTTTAAATAAGAGTGTACTGCGTTTTCATTCTGACCCAAGGCTGTCAGGGCATCACCTTCTGCAAAGAATGCTTTCGCTAGCTCTATGTCTGGTGAAGTCGCAAGGTGCTGATTGAGTCTGCTTAGATCATTAATGAATATGGTTATTGCTTTCTGAGCATATTCTAGGGCTTTTCTAATATTTCCTAATCCCAGTTCTGCTATTGACATCTTAGTAAAGATTCGACCAAATACTTCATGGTTTCCCTTTTTAGATGGCTTATGCATATCATATAATTGCTCAACTTGAGCATGGGCTTCTTTATATTGGCTAAGAGCATTTAATATCTCAGCTCTAAGTATATAACTATTAGTAAATAATAAATTATCTTTGTGCAGCTTATTACTGAGAAAGACATTTACAGCACCATTGATTTGTTCTAATGCTTTAGTATATTCTCCTAAAGTAAAAAACAATTTTGCTTTCGCAATATATATATAAAAAAGTTCACTTTCGTCTACTAAACCATCACTAAACATCTTTTCAATTATCTGAATGTTTTCTTGTGCCTTTTGAATTTGCCCTAATATAGTATAGGTCGATGCTAAGTTATACAATATATTGTATCTATAAGAATTAGACCCTTTTATACCTTTAAAAACTTCTTGTGCTTTTTTATAATATTCAAGTGTTAAATTGTAATCTGAATATTTGCTTTTATAATATGCAGCTATTAATCCTAAATACCCAGCATATATGCGTTTTTCATTATTATTCATAAATAATAATTTTAATTTACCCTCTTTATCATTTTTATTAAACCACTCAACTAGTTCTTCTGCATTGTAATAATCAAAAATATTAAGATAACTATTAAGTACATGAAATCTTAATTCCATCACTTTATACATATTTATATTATATTTTTGTGCGTTATTTAGAATTATTGCCATGTTTTCCCTAATGGTTTTTGTGTTTCTAAAAATACGTCCCTTAAGTACATTTTTTGGTATTCCATACATTAACTTAGTAACAATGTCTTCTAAATAATTTTTATTATTATCTCCATTTATTTCCATTATTTTTTGTGCAATGACATCATGCATCTCAAAAACAGGATTATTTCCATTTGGATCAATATTAGCTATTAAAGCAAACTTAGATAGTTGATAAATATCATCATCAAGGGTACTTTCATCATTAGTAATAATTCTCAATAAATCTTTAGAAAAGGCTTGATTATTCATTAATGCTATCTTGTTTAACAATACTCTAGTACTAGACTTTAATTCATTAGTAGCTAATATAACATTTAGTTTAACTTTATCAGTAGATTGCTGTATTTTTCTCTTATATTCCTCTTGATCTAAACCAGGTACTTGATTTAATAATTGTGCACCTTGTACTATCAAAACAGGATAACCAACAAATTCTTGCACTAAAAAGTCTGCTAGCTTGCTATCACCTTTTTCTAAAATATTATTAACAAGTGTTGTAGCATCATTTTTTTCAAATGCCGTCATTTTGACTGTATTAGGTAATAGCTCACCATCCTGAGAAGCAAAAATAACATGACCATTATGTTCCCAATTAATAAACTCTTGAATCTTGTGATTTTCTTTGATTTTTAAATTATCAAATACTAATAACCATTTATCTTTACTAGATAAGTAAGATAATACTTCTTTTTTTGCTGATCCGACATCTTCTGATATTAAGTTAGTTTTAGTCTTTTCATTGATTGACTTTGCTAGTTTTAGAAACTCTTCATTAATATCTAAATTGCAATCTATAAACCAAATAAGATCATAATTACTTTTATTCTCATAGGCATACATTCTCGCAAGCTGTGTCTTGCCCATACCACTAATACCAACAAGACTTGTCTGCCTATATTTGTTTAAATTATTCTTAACTAAAGTTAATTGTTTAACATGATCAACAAAATAACTCACTGGTATAACAACGTTAGATATTGCTGTTTGAGCAGCTGATGTATAAGGCATAATTAGCACCATTATTATTACAAAATATCTTTTCATTATTCCTATTATTCTTCTTCAATTCAAATATTCTAAGGTTTTCGTTTATATTTTGTTAAGCTTATTACTTTAGCTTTTTCCTTATTAGACATTAAATCTTTTCGTAACTCAATCTCTATTATATTTCTTTTGTTTGCATTATATATAATATAGTTTAACTCATGTTCCTTTAAGGATTGGAATATCTTACTACAGTTGAGTAAAAACGGATCAATATTTTCTACAACCACATTATTAGATAAATTAATCATTGTTTGTTCTGTTAATAGGAAACCATCATACGAGATAATTAATTTATTATAATTAAATGTTATAGATAAGCACTTAGGAACATTGCTTTGATCCTCCATAAAATTAATTACATTATATATAAGACTATAAATTATTTGATAGAAAACATGTTGTCCACAATCTATTGTAAATTTATTAATACTGTAATTGTATTTAATGACTGTATACAAAAAATGCTCAGCAAAATAATCTTTTAAGTTACTTACTAATTCGTTTATCATAATCTCTGATTGTTTACCGTTATTAAAACAAATTGGAAACAAATAATTGCTTGGATCTACGTCATCTACTTTTATTACCTGATTAGATTCAAGTGCTAATTGTTGATGTATATATTCCTCCGTTGCTTTTTTAATAAAAAAAGTAGTTAAATGTTTACTCGCCTGTTTATGTAATAACATTGCATTATTCATCTTTTTCTCAGCCAATAGATTGGCTTCTAATCGTTCTATCTTAAATGTAATATTATGCTTCACTCGTAAATATACATATAAGATTACACTACATATAACAAATGCAGCTATTACATTAACTAATAAACAGTAATATAGTTTTTTTATATTACTCAGGTAATACTCAGAGTAAGGGTTAATACCTAATTTTACTATAATATTTACCTGATCATTGATGTGATACTGCTTAGATACTAGATAATAGTAATTATAACTATTATTAGTTGCAATCTCTTGATCATTAATTTGTATCTTATACAGAACGTAATTTGGAACTATTTTTGTAATTATTTCATTGAGAATTTGCAAAGAGAAAATAAACGTATTACGAGAATTATTAATATAAAGAGAAGAGCCATCAGTTAAAATAAAATTTAACGGAACATTTGGGAGTAATGTTGTATTGTTACTAACAATATATTTCTTCAGCAAGAAAAATGTTCTATCAAATAATCCTGAATTGAGTGCTCCTTCTATGTCATTTGATAATAAAGTAATTATATTATGTTGAACATGTTCTAAAATTAACTGCTCCTTTATCTTTTGCTTATATTGTAGATATTGATATATGCTAATATTATAAAGTATAAATATAATAACAGTCATAATGTACGGAATCAATTTTTTGTTCAGTAAATGTTGCATCCACATCTGTAATTATTGACTTATAGTTATTAAGTTAGCATAATTGTTAATATATAGTACATTTTTTTATATAAAAACATCAGCACGTTAATTCAGTATTGTACATATATTCAATAGTATTAACGTGTCGCACTTTTATAAAAGTGCTAAAAATATTAGCATCATTACTAAACTAAATAAAATTGTTATTTGTAATAATTGAGATAATAAACAATGAAATTGTACATCAAACGTGATACAGGAACATTATCTGCACTAACGAAAGAACAAAAAGAAGCTGTGGGATTGTTATCCATTGGTACATTTTTAGAATATTTTGATCTGATGTTATATGTTCACATGGCTGCATTTCTTAATGAATTATTTTTTGAGCCTAAAGACCCTCATACAGCTTCTTTAACGACTGCTTTTGCTTTTTGTTCTACGTTTGTTTTTCGTCCAATTGCTGCCTTAATATTTGGTTGGTTGGGTGATAATATAGGACGTAGAGCAACTGTTATAATTACAACTTTTATAATGGCAATATCATGTGTTATTATGGCTAGCCTACCTACCTACGCCCAAATAGGTATCTCAGCTGCTTGGATAGTGACGCTATGTCGTGCCATCCAAGGTATATCCTCCATGGGTGAAATAACCGGAGCAGAACTATATTTAACTGAAACAATTAATCCCCCAGCCTGTTACCTAAGTGTAGGTGCAATGTCAATTTGCGCTATTCTAGGAGAGGTATGTGCTTTAGGAGTAGCGTCATTAGTAATGCTTTACGGTTTTAGCTGGCGTATCGCTTTTTTAATTGGTGCAATAATTGCCTTGATTGGTTCTATTGCAAGAACAAAATTACGAGAAACACCAGAATTTGCTGACGCTAAACGTAGAATAAAAAAAATCTTTAAACGAGCTAATACGAATTCAAGTGTTTTAGAAGACAACCTCATTTTGAAAGAAAAAGTTAATAAAAAAACAGTTATAGCTTTCTTCTTACTACAATGTGCTGGTCCTGTAAGTTTCTATTTTACATATATACATTGTGGTAATATTTTACAAAATAACTTTAACTATACAGCATCCGAAATAATTCATCATAATTTTATTATTTGTATAGCGGAGCTCTGCACCGTATCAATATTATCTTATTTAAGTTACAAGATATATCCATTATTGATTCTTAAAATTAGACTTGTAATGCTGTTAATTTTTATTTTGTTTTGCCCGTATTGGTTAAATTGTGTTACTTCTCCTTACGAATTATTGTTAATTCAATTAGCTATGGTTTCATTAGATGAATGCTTAGGTCCTGCTATTCCTATTTTCTATAAAAATTTTCCTGTTTTTAAACGTTTTACTTGTGTTAGTTTTACATTTGCCATATCTCGAGCATTAATGTACATCATTACTTCTTTTGGCTTCGTTTACATTACTGATTATTTTGGTAACTGGGGAGTATGGATTATCATGATACCAACAATTATAGGATTCGCATATGGGTTACGTCATTTTGAAAAACTGGTAAAAGTTACGGGGAATTACCCAAAAAATATATAATAATTAAATTATTGCTGATTATAGGTTATTAAGCATAATCTCTCCAATTCTTCTGTTATTGCGTTGAAGTTAAGATACATAGAAAGAGGTATGAAGTAAGTTAAAGTTTCTTTTATTATTTTTTGAATTTTATCAGAACACTTTGTGTTAATAGTACTCATATTATGTAGTCTATCAAACAATTTAATACATAATACATCATCTTTATATTGAGAGAATAGTAAGTTTACAGTTTCTCCTGCACTAATCTTTCCATAAAATTTAACTCTAGTCAAATCCTGTACTTGGCTCGCTACCTTGGTACTAAAAGCATCAGCAATGTTCTCTTCTGTTAGCTTCGTATCCTCAATAGTATCATGCAACAAGGCAGTAACAATCATGTCTGTTCTAAAATATTTAGGCATTACCAAAGTTGTATATTCCGCAAGCATATAAGCTACTTCAATTGGATGGGTATAATATGGCTCACCTGATTGTCGCTTTTGATCCCCATGATATTTTTTAGCAAAATAGATAGCTTTTTTAACCATTTTCATATCTATTTTATCTTTTGCTCTCTCATTTAATATAAGCAATTTATTAATTAACCTTTCACTGTAACAACATTTCATATCATTCTTGATTTAATGAATCTCCTGCAATTGATACTTCTTCAGCAATCTCAGATAAACAATAATATACTGGTTCAACAAAATTACTCCAATATTTTATACCTGCCGCTTGGGATTCTTGGATAGTTTGATAATATGAATGCTGAGTCACTTTCTCAACAAAGTAAGCAAATGCCTTGCCCCTTGACATTATTTCATCCCATAATATCTCCCGACCTTCCACTCCTAATTTATGCTCAGCAATTTCTGGTAAACATTTTCTTGCTATATCTTGTATGTGATGTGATACTGACGTTGTTGCCATTAGTTTAACTGATTCCTGATCTCCTAACTCCACTCCTATTGCCAATGTTAAATCAGCAAGGAAATCATCTTTATTAGTACCATAACCTTTCCTCAAACATTCTGATAGTGGTAAGGCGACTTCCTTGCTTCCTAACACCAAATGTAAATACAAATCCCAAACTGTATTTCTTATACCATCATCAAATAGTTGTTTAAATTGTGCATATTCAGGCTTTGCTGTTACCTCTTTATCTGATTGATAATACTTTAAGACTTTTGTAACATCAATTTGATACTTATTACTTAAGTATGTGTTAATTGTTTGTTGCTGCTGCCTTGATGCACTAGAAATTATCACCCTATTATATAAAAATTGCTTACCTGGCATATAAGAAGTCAAGATTTGATCTTACAGACACTATAAATTTTGCACCTGATTGTCAGTTAAATTTTGACTGTCAGAGGAATATTCAAGATACAAGATTTCATTATTCTTTTCAACAGCTAATTTCTTACTATCCTGAAAAGTTTGCATAGGAGTTTTTCCATAACAATATTTTCCTGAATGTGGTCGCTCATTATTGAAATGCTCTAACCAAATATCAAGATCTAATTGTAAATCGTCAAGTTCGGTATAAATCTTTTACGCATAGCTGTATCAAAGAATTCTTGTTTCATGGTTTTATTAAAACGCTCACACATACCGTTTGTTTGGGGAGAATATGCCTTAGTTGTAGTATGTTCTATACCCTCTATGCTCAGAAATAACTCAAAAGCGTGATGCTCTATATTTCCCTTATATTCTGACCCACGATCTGTAAGAATACGCAGTATTGGTATCCCTTGGGTCTCGTACCATGGTAACACGCGGTCATTAAGCATATCAGCAGCAGTAATAGCTGTTTTATCAGTATATAGTTTAGCATCCGCTACCCTAGTATAGCTATCAATAAATACCTGAGAATAAACCTTACCTATACCTTTGAAATTACCTACATAGTACGTATCCTGACATCCTAGATAACCTGGATGCTGCGTCTCAATTTCTCCATGTGCTTCTTTTTCATTACGACGCTTCTCTAGCACTTGTAACTGAGCCTCAGTAAGAACAATACCATCCTGAGCCATCTTTGCTTCTAATGCTTTAAGTCTTTTATTGATATTGTTCAAATCATTACGTAACCAAATTGATCTCACTCCTCCAGGTGATACAAGTATTCCGCTCTTCTTAAGCTCATTTGATACTCTTAGCTGACCATATGCTGGATATTCTATTGCCATATCCATTACTGCCTTCTCTATCACTGGATCAACTCTATTCGCTATTATTGGCTTTCTTCGACTAATTTCATATAATGCCTCTTCTCCACCAGTTTCATACAGTTCTTTAAATCTGTAATAACTATCTCTACTATATCCCATCGCTTTACATGCTGATGATATGCTACCAAGGCTCTTAGCTAATTCCAGTAATCCTAATTTCGGCTTTATTATTTTTTGATTTATGTTCATTGTGACCTTCCATTTTTCTTATCTGTATTTTTAATACGTTATTTTTATTATATGTCAGATCAAATGTCAACTTCTACAAATAAATCATTCAATTTTTTAGGTATATCATCAGTGAGCCTTGAATGTATAACTTCAAAAATGTGCTTCCTAGCTTGTTTACGCTCAAAAGATATTAGTCGGTTTAAAGTATCACTTGCCGGTAACAATATATTATTAGTTTTTAAAAAAATAATAGCTTGAATTTTAAGCAAACTATGAGCTTCTAAGCGTAAAGCTTCTCCAAATATAAATTTTCTAAGCTTGGTTTGTGCTATGTCATCAAATAAACTAAGACCTAAATATTCAGTAATATCTTTACGATGTGCTGAAATTTTTACTATATTATTTTGATAGTCATATATTGCTTGGTAATTTATTGATAGTTGTACAGAAGCATAAATAACTATTTCTTCGATTAGCTCAAATGGGGTGAGTTTAGGAAAATAGTTGAGTAATTTGACAAAAATTAATTGATATGCATAGCCTAGTTTATTATGCTTACCACGACATTGTTGTATCTTGTTAAGGTCATCTTGTTGCAATGATCCAAATTAAATTATATTGTGAAAAACTATTTTCTCGTATCATTAAGTTAATCTGACCAAAAATTATTAAATTTAGCAGGTAATATTTCTGTATATCTTGTTGTATGCTTAATATTTTTATGACCTAAATATTGTTGAATACTACGAGTATCACGACTATCGTTGGCAAGTTTAAAACCAGTCGAATGTCTTAACATATGGGGGGGGATAGGCATATCTAAACCTGCTTTACTTCCAGCACGACTAAGTATTTTAGCAAAAGTTGATGGAATCATAGGGTTTTTTCGTTCGGAAACGAATACATATTGAGTATCTTGATATTCACGTTGTACTTTTCTTAATCCTCTTAATTCAGGTCCAAACAGTGGGTGTATACTGTCAATTCCATTCTTTCGCCTGTGTACTTGCAACAACCCAGTTTTTAGATCTACTTGTTGCCAACGTAATGCTACTAACTCGCTAACGCGAAATCCGTGTCTATATGCCATTAAAATCATAGTTGCATCACGGTTGCCATGTCGTCCTACATTACGTGCTGCTTTAATTATATTTTCCATTTCCGCAGTAGTTAAGTATTCACGTGACCGACGGTCTTTATTTCTAGGTTTTCTTAATAAAGGAAATTTTGCCATACTTAAAAAGTAATAAAAATTGATAACTTGCCATAAAAAGAATATTAGTTTTTATTAAATGAGTAAACAGTTTTCGTTATAATTCCTCACTTTAATCTTACTAGAATATTACAAACATTCCGTAAATGGTATAATTCAAGCCCCTGTTTTTTCCAATTACTTATCTGCGTTGCATGAACGCCATACTTACTAGTTATTTGGGCTATTGTTAGCTCACCCTTGATTGTCTCTATGACAATTTTTGATTTCTCCTCAGCACTATATTGTCTTACTTGTTTTTTCATCTCTAGTCTCCTTTTTTGCTAGAGAATTCTAGCTCATTTCTTCTATTTTTTCTGTCCAAAATATGGGGACCATTATAGGGAATCCTGTTTTACACCGATGTATTTTAACAGTTCTGAAAGAGATGCAGCTTATGTGATTGACGGTTTGCTGCACAATGAAATCATTAAGAGTGACCTACACTCAACAGATACTCACGGCTATACCGAGATGATTTTTGCCGTATCGCATCTAATCGGTATAACATTTGCACCTCACGTCTCATCTTCGAGATAAATATGAGCAAAAATTATGTGTGGGATTCACAGACATCGTTTCAACATTTTTGTTGCTAAATTCTTATTGTACCCATGGATTAAAATCTCCTCTTTAGAATGATCATATTTTTCACTAACTTCTTCATAGAGTGGAGTTTGATAAATCAATTCTATATATTTTTCATTTGGAGTTTTACCGCCTAAAGAGCTATGTGGTCTGTTCCAATTGTAATAATGTTCCCAATATCCTAATTCCTCAATAAGATCAGGGCTTTTAAGATCAATACTCGAATAGAACTCATCTAAGTCTGTTCGTTGAGTGCGTTCTACTTTGCCGTTTAAATGAGGAGAAGCTGGTTTAATAGGACGAAATTTAATAGCATATTCTTTTAAACGTTCCTGGATTTTATAAGCAAAAAATTCTTGTCCTCTATCAGTTTGAATACGTTGTATGGGAAATGGCATACGCTCCATAACTTGTTCTAAAAAATCTAAAGTATTTGTTGCAGTACGTCTTTTATATAAAGCCAAAACCTTATATCTAGTACAATCATCTATAGCAGTATATTGGTATAAATTGTTAGCGATTTTGCACACGTCCATCTGTACCCTTTCTCTAGGAAGATTACAATTGTATCTTTTAGCTTGTTTACGATAATGCCTTTTCTTTTGCAAATATGGTACATTGTTTTTGCTAAAGATTTTATGGATTGTAGTTAAAGATAAGGAAATATCATACAATCTTTTTATTTCATTTTGAACCCGCCTAACTCCTAATTTACGTTCATTTCTTAGTGATAAAATAAGCTTTTCTTGTTGAGCTGTTATCTTGCTTTGACAGTTATAAGGTTTACGGCTTAGCTCTTTTAATCCATCAACACCGCTCTTTTCATAACGTTGTAACCATTTTCGTAAAGTAGGTCGAG